>WBNO01010541.1:52528-83913 GCA_013400575.1 Peucedramus taeniatus
TATAAAATAATTATAATATAATAACAGATATTAATATTTAAATGATAAGTATAAACATATTAAATAGTATATTTGCTAATATATATAGAATATATAATAAGTATATTAAATAATGCAAGTATATTAAATTACAAATATTTAGTATTTAATATTCATTAAAGGAATTATAAAATAATTATAAAATTATTATAAGTTATAAAATAATACATTATTATAAAGGGATTTAGTTATTACTCTGGAGTTTAGTAGTAACCCTCCAAAATAGGAGATTTTTGGAGAAGATGGAAAATCCAAGTTTTCCCTTGTGTGTGCCTATGGCAGAGCACTTGGGATAACTGGGAATAACCCACTAGACCAAGCTCATCTGATTTCCTGAGTTTTTTCCCTCTCCACTGGGATGCTGGGATCCTGCAGCATGCCCTGGGAGTGTCAGGAATTTGGGATTTTCTGCTAAAGCCAGGAAAAGCTGTGGTGAACACCTTGCTGAGGAGCTGGGAGGGATTTGTGGGAGCTCTGCACCCCAGGATTGCAGGGAGGGATGTGAGGAACAATCCAATAACCAGTGGAGCACTTTCCAAAGGGATTCTGGTTGGGGTTTGGGGAGCGGAGCCCGCTGAGCTCCTGCAGGGACTGCAGGACACTGGGTTTGGCAAACTGCAATTTTTGGAACTGCAAATTCCAGTTTAGACAGTAAATGAGGCTCAATTAAATAGGGGTTGGAGGAGTTAGGAACCAGCAGAAGGGTTGGGAGTGGTGTAGGAGCAGCTCTTGGACCCTTTTTTGTTGCTGAAATGGCCAAACCCAGCACTTCCAGCGCTGCTGATGGCAGGGAATTGTAAAATCCCAAATTATAAAACCATGGAATACCCAGAGCTGGGAGCTGTGATGGATGGGAGGAGAATGAAATATTCTGGTTCGAAATTCCACAAGGTTTTGTTTGGCTTCAGGCCCCGGGAGAAGCTGCCAGGGAGGTGGGACTGGGGGGATTTTGGGGTCAGACTGAGGCAGGGTTGTCCCTTCTCTTTCCAGTATGGATTCAACATGGTCATGTCCCATCCCCACGCCGTGAACGAGATTGCTCTGAGTCTGAACAACAAGAACCCCAGGTAGGCTCCTCCTGCTCCTAGGGCTCAACAAGCAGGTGAGTAAAGAGGGCTTGGAAAGGGCTTCCAGAGGGGGATTTGGAGGAGAAGCCAGGCTTTGCTCTGGATCTGATGGAATCTGGAATGGTGCAGATAAACGAGCAGGGGGTGCCTGGTTCCAGTGCTTTCAGAAGCTGCTGCTTCTCCAGCAGGTTCTCCAGCTTTAATTATGGCCTCAGGCTGAAGAGGGGTGGATTTAGGTGGGATATTGGGAATTCCTGGCTGGGCTGGAATTGCCAGAGCAGCTGTGGCTGTCCCTGGATCCCTGGCAGTGCCCAAGGCCAGGCTGGAGCAGCCTGGGACAGTGGGAGGTGTCCCTGCCATGGCAAGGGTGGCACTGGATCATCTTTAAGCTCCTTCCCACCCAAACCATTCTGGAATTTTGGGATTCAGCTGAAATTTGGCTGCTGGAGCCCAGGGAAAGCCCAGTGGCAATGAGCACCTTAGTGTGGGATTTTCCTGAAGAGAGGGAGAATCTTCTTTAGGAAATGTTATCCAAGATCCTCAGCTTGGAATTCCTCTGGGAGAGGGTTTTATTTCTGTTCTGGGTCAGGTTGCAGCACAGCCAGGATGCTGTAACTCCACAGTGGAAATGCTGGTGATTCCATGTCCCTCCTCTCCCACACATCCCTGTGATCCCACCTCCAGCAGATCCCAGAGTTCTGAACCTTGGCAGGTCAAACCAGCCCAGCTCTGACACAGAGATGTTTCCAAGGAAAGGTGAAAAGGGGGATGAGCTCATAACCTCACTGGATGTGTATTCCCAGCCTGGGCTGAGGCTGGGAGCAGGAATCCTGTCCTGAGGGAAGCAGCTTCTTCCTTCTCTCTTATATTCAGCCCCAAGTCAGCAAGCCAAGAATAAATGGGAAGTTTATTGTTTTTAAAATTTTAAAATAATTTTTATCATCATCATTTTTTTATCATCATTTTTATAATTTTCCAGTGCCTGGCAATCAGGGGAGAACCCAAGTTTTCACTTTTGGAAGAAGTGGGTTATTTTGATTTTGGTTGATAAAAAAAACTGCTTTGAAATGTGACTGGAATATTCTGAGACTAACCCCTCTCAGAGCCCAAGCTGTGTTTGTTTTAGCCCCGGGGGAGCTGCTGCAGAGCCCTGAGGTTTGGGAGCTCAGGGTTGGCTGGGATGTGCCCAGGGGAAGCAGCAGCTCCAGGGAATTCTGCTCACCCCTGAGGTGTGGGCAGCACTGGAGCCTCCAACCCCAGGGATCTCCATCCCTTCCCTCAGAGGGAACATTGCAGCAAATCCCCACGACAGCTCCTTGATCCTGAAAAACCCTGCAAGTTCTTCTTGTGGCAGGAGGAAAAAAAAAATACACCAAACCCTTGAGGAGGCAGAATTGAACATTCCATTTAAAATTTCCTAGGGAAGTGACCATTTTTTCTGGTTTCCAAAGATAACCTTGACCCTTTGAGAGCCCACAAGGTATTTCTTGTTCTGTAACATCTGCTTTGAGTCGCTGCTTGAGCATGGGACTAATTTTTTTCTGTGTGTGCATGGTTTGCCTCTGCTCAGAGCTCAGCTGCCCAGAAAGTCTTTTGTTTTCCAGGAATCCTGGAAGGAAATACTGTGGATTATTTCCATGAGGGTTACACCGAGTTTGCTGCATGTTTTTCCCTCAGTGATCTCGTTTTCTCTCTGCTTCACTGCTGAAAATCAGCTCAGATTCCTGATTTTTAAGGAGAAGGATGTGCTCCAAGAGCCTGTGTTCCTGCAGTGAATTGTGTGTGTGTGTGGGGGGCTATAAATACAAATTATCACGGAGAATTATTCAGATTTGTGTCAGGGAAAGTGCAGATTGGAATTTTAAGCTCTTCCATTAAAAACTGGGCTCCAGGGAAGGGGGCTCTGCAAAGCTGCTCCTCCAGGTGTGTGCAGGGGATTCCCTGGGAGCAGCAGCTCTCAGACACTGCCCTGCCTTTGCCAGTGCCTTTTTGCTTGAGTTCCCAACTTGGGATTTCAATCCCTGCATGGTTTGAGAAGCTTTTAAAGGTGGGGGGGGAAGCTGCATGGTCCCAGGAGAGGCGAGATTCCCCGGAGCAGCACCATCCATCCCAGGGCTTAGACACACACAGGGGGTGAGGCTGCAGCTCCCCCCTGTCCCTCTGCAGGGGCAGAAGGATCAGTGCTGCCCCTGAGCTCTCCCTTGTTCTCTCCACAGGACAAAGGCCCTGGTCCTGGAGCTGCTGGCAGCCGTTTGCCTGGTCCGGGGGGGCCACGAGATCATTTTATCTGCATTTGATAACTTCAAGGAGGTTTGTGGAGCTGCTGCTGCTGCAGCAAATTTGGGTGTCCCCCCTCTCTCTTGGAGGCTCCCCATCCAGCTGAATTCCCTGCAGGAAGGATTTTCCATCAGCAGCAGGTTTCCCCTGGAGCACCCTGGTGTCCATTCCGTGGTTTCCATGTTTGTGCAGAAGAGCTGTAATTCCAACAATTCCAGCATCTCTTATCCCAGCACCTCCCAGGGCAGGCAGACTGCTGGAGTGGGATATCCCAGCTGAGCTTATCTCAAATAATAAAAACCTACAACAACACAAACACTCCTCAGCAAAGAACACCAATCCAAACAAACATCTTGAAAAAACAATTCAAAAAACTTCTAAAAATAACAAATCAAAAACTCAAAAAGACTCCCACTACTCTCCATGGAGCTCCTCAACAAAATAATTCCACAAAAATAATAACAACAAAACTCACCAAAAACCCCCAATATATTTCAAGTATTAAAAATTTAAACACATAACAAAATATTACCCAAAATCTACAAAAAATACACAAACACCAAATTGTTACCCAAAATACCAAAAAACCCCACTATACAAATCAGTACTATTCCAAATATAAATAAAAATCTTTCACCATAAGAAGTGTTTTCCAACAAGTAAAACCACCATGTAAAAATACAAGTGTTAATAATATTTCAACTGCTGGAAATAATAATAATAATTCAAATTACTGGAATAATATTATCCATCATTTCCATGTTTATGCAAAAGAGCTTTAATTCCAACAATTCCAGCACCTTTTATCCCAGCACCTCCCAGGGCTGCTGGAATGGGATATCCCAGCTGAGCTGGAAAATTTCCAAATAACTGGAAATAATAATAATAATTCAAACACTGCTGGAATGGGATATCCCACCTGAGCTCCCTGAGCAGCATTCCCAGCCCTTGGGCCTGGTTTCCATGGATTTGGGAGAAGCAGCTCTGTGGTTTTATCCATGTCCTGAGGCTGGTGCTGCAGGAGGAGCAGAATTCCAGGAGAGCAGAGGGAGCTTTGGGATGCTCCAGGTGCTGGGAGCTCCACTGAAATCCAGACTCTGAGAGCTCTGTGGGATCCAGGCTGGGATCTGAGTGGGACAGAGGGCCAGGATTATTCCCTGTGCAGGGAACACTTCCCAGCATTGGCTCTCACCCAGCAAAGCTGTGGTTTTTTATACAAAAATATTCCAGAATAATCAGATTTGGGAGGGGAGGTCTGCTCGTGGCATCTCTGAGGGGGAAATCATCTGGAATTTACAAATAAACCCAGAATTCAGGTGTTTTGGAAAAAAAACCCAGAACTGAGGAGCTTTTCTGAAGGTGGTCCATGACTTTGAAGAATCCAATGTGTTTTGCTCCAAGGCAAGAAGAAATGCCAAGAAAATAAATTGGGATTCAGCTCATCCAGACAGCTTTTGGGAAGGTCGCTCTGGAATTCTGACCAGCTTATTGTTGCACTGATTTATTTTCACTCCTCCTTCAGCCAGGGATAATTTTCTCTTTTTTCCCTCCCTGTCATTTGGGTTTCTCCCTAATTACAGAGGAAAGTCAGCTCTGAGCTGTGGCACTGCCTGGTGCAACTCTGCTCCTTCCACTCATGGATAAGATCCAATTTTTAAGGAGAAGAGAGATAAAAAGGGTTCTTTTGTAATTACAAACGTGCACGAATTGTGCCTGGCTCCTCAGCCTCACGCTGCATGGAATTATTTGTGACCTCTGAACAGAGGAAACCTGGCTGGAGAGGGTCTGAGCAGGCAGATAAAGGGTGTTTGAAGTGCTTTTTGGGGCTGACCCCAGGTGTGGTGTGGTTTCCAGGTGTGTGGGGAGAAGCAGCGCTTCGAGAAGCTCATGGAGCATTTCCGGAACGAGGACAACAACATCGACTTCATGGTGAGTGGGATTGCCCAGAAACTCCTTTTTTTCCCATCATTTTCCTTGCCTGGGTCTGGCCCTGCTGCCTCAGGCAGAGCTGTAGCAGCAGGGAGAGGTCTTGGTTCTGGGGCTGGTGGCAAAAATCTCCCAAATCTGGGGTTTGAGATTTGTGCTGGAGTGTGAGAAACTGAAATCCCAATTTAATCAGGAAAAGTCTCCCTTGCATTGCTGCTCAGTGCTTGGATCTGATGTGGGTCCGTTCTGAGCAGGATTTCCCAGCCCAGCACTGGAATTCTGAGGCCTCTGTTGCACTTTGTATCAATTTAGTGCTGAGCTTTGTGTACAGAGCCTTTTTCTGCCAAAAATCAGGTGTTAGAGCCCCAGTGAGGTGATTCCTGCGGGCTTTGAACGCTCCAGGATGGGATCACAGCCCTGAGGGCCAGCAGGTTAAAAATGAGATGGTGTGAGGGAGGCAGGCTGGCAAAGTCCTTGGATTTAAAAAGAAAAGGAGGAAATTACACAACCCTTGCATTTTCCCTCAAGGCACCCAGCCTGGAGTCTCAGATTTTTGCCATCCATTTTTCCTCTGGGCCCTGGAACAGATCCCAGGGAAGTGGCCAAATCCCAGTGCCAAACTGGTGATCTGGGGGGTGCCTTCAGTTCCTTCTTCCCACCAAATGACCTGGAGACATGGAGTCTCCTGGAGGCTTTTTCCTGCAGGAAAATCAGATTGCTTCAATCCTCAGGTTCCTCTAGAAATCTGGGAGGGATCCCCGTGGATGTTGGGAAGCTGCTGCTGCAGTGTTGCTCATGGGATGGGGTTTTATCCATGAGAAACCCAGCAGGAATGAGGGAAATTCCTTCCTGGAGCAGCTCCAGGGATCCTGAGAGGCCTGGGGGTACCTGGGCACAGCGGGGTGTGACAAGGGAAAGACAAATTTTGGGGATTTGCACCCAATTCCTGCAACTCCACAAGAGATTTCCCCACATCCCATACCCTGGAGAGCCTTTGCCTTGCCCTGTCTGGGTTGGGATGTGTGTGGATGCCAATCCCTGGGATCTGCTCCTTGTTCAGTTTGGGAAATGTGCTTTGGGCAACCAACAAAGGTCCTTTTGTGCAAATCCCCTTTCCTAAACTGGGGCTTCCAGGCCCACAGTAATCTCACTTTCACAGGCCCAGACTAAGCTCACTTTCCCAGCTGTTTAAAACCTGGCCAGGATTAATCTCCCTTTTCCAGGCTGTTTAAGCCCAGGCCCAGGTGAATCTTCCTTTCCCATCTGTTTAGAACCAGGCCCAGATGAATCTCCCTTTCCCAGCTGTTTAGAACCAGGCCTAGGTGAATCTCCCTTTCCCAGCTGTTTAAGCCCAGGCCCAGGTGAATCTCCCTTTCCCATCTGTTTAAGCCCAGGCCCAAGTGAATCTCCCTTTCCCAGCTGTTTAAACCCAGGACTGGTTTTTCAGAGCCTGGTGCCTGCCCTGGCCCGGGCAGCATTCCCGCTCTGGGGAGGTGACTGCAGACATGACTCAATTCCTGGAATGCTCATTCCCCTTCATCCCAGCAGAGCAGGATTCCCTGAGCCCAGCCTGGCCTGGAAATGGAGCAGTTGAGGACAGCAGCTGATGGTTTCCCTTGGAGGAACCCCAGGGAATTGTGCTCGTGGCTGTGCCCAGCCCAGAGAGTGCCTTCAGATCCTGCTCCTGGGGATCTTGTCCCACAGCTGGTCCCACTGATGCCATTCCAGCTGTTCCTGGGGATACCTGGGGGTGGGGATTTGTGGAGGAATTTTGAATAAGTTAGAGATGTCATTTCTGGGTTGCTTTAGAGAATGTGATTTATTTTTCTTATGTTCTACATAAGTAAAAAAGGTGGGTTCAGCTCACATCTTCACCACACAGCTCAGAAGGCCACAAAACCTCTAATTATAGGAACTTTTAAAGATTTATTAACCACTAAAACATTACTAACAAAGATATTTATATTTTTAACCTAATCTTTAAAGACTTCATCTTAGGAACTCATAGTGTAAACTTTTGTAATCATATTATAACATACAAACCTACAGTACTATATTCTCAACTTCTCATTTACCTTTGTAACTAATTTTATTTTTTCTGTATCTTAAACTCTAGAACTCTAAACTTTCTTCTTAATGTGTCCCTACCTTAAACTATAAATCCACATTCTCACTTCTGTCACCTAAGTTTAGAAACCTTTTCCAAAGATCAAATCCTGCATTTACTTCTCAGATCAAATCCTGTACTTATTTCTCAGATCAAATCCTGTATTTAATTCTGAGCTTTGGCTTTACAAGCCCGAGGCTCTGAGAATGGCCTCCATTTCAAGCTGCAGCCCCTGGGCTCACGGGGGTGTCCTTGCAGGTGGCCTGCATGCAGTTCATCAACATCGTGGTGCACTCCGTGGAGGACATGAACTTCCGAGTGCACCTGCAGTACGAGTTCACCAAGCTGGGCCTGGACGAGTACCTGGATGTGAGTCTGGACCTGCTCCCCTTCCCAATCCCCCCTTTCCCAGCCCCCTCACCCCACAGCTGCTGGGCTGTCCCACAGCTGGAGGGGCCGTGGCCAGCAGGGAATGGCTGCAGCCAGCTGGAATTACAGCCTGGAGCTAAATCTGGAGCCTGATAACAAAGGGAGGATGAACCACAGCCATCCTCGCCCTGCCACGTCCCCCAGCTCCTGCCACGGGGCTCCCTCCTTCTCCAGGCTGGGAAAGTCTCCTTTGGGATTGTCTGGCAGCCAGGAGTCCTCTGGTGTCTGTCTGTCTGTCAGATGGAAGCTGCTTGTTTGCCCTTCTGTGTTTTCCATGGGATCCCAGAATCAAAGGGACCTGAAAGAGTTTCTCAATCACCCCATGGACAGGGACACCTTCCACTGTCCCAGGCTGCTCCAACCCTGTCCAACCTGGCCTTGGACACTGCCAGGGATGGGACAGCCACAGCCTCTCCAGGCAGCATTTTCTCCCTGTCCTTGGGAGCACATCCATGGAAACCCTGCTGCTGTTGGCATGGGAATGACTCATCCCTGCAGATTCCTGCTCAGTGTCCACCAGGATGGGGATTTGGGGTCTGTGGGATGTGTTTGGACAGGGCTGCACTGGCCATGGGTGTGTTTGGGGTTGGGGGTAGCTCTGGGGAGTCCACAGGGACCAGGCAGAGCCTTTCCCAGCTAACACAGAGGAAATCATGGAATGGTTTGGGCTGGAAGGGACCATAAAGCTCATCCCAAGCCCTTCCATGGGCAGGGAAGCTGTAAAGTCCCCTGGAGTGACAGAGGATAAGACCCTGCCTAAGTGAACTGGGGGTGTTTGGTGTCCAAAGCTTTCCCTGGGGGGTGGAGGTGCCCTGAGCTCCCCCTGTCCCCCAGCCCTGTCCCAGTGCTCGGTGTCACCGGTGTCCCCTGTGTCCCCTGTGTCCCCTGGGCCCTGCAGAAGCTGAAGCACACGGAGAGTGACAAGCTGCAGGTGCAGATCCAGGCCTACCTGGACAACGTCTTCGATGTGGGGGCTCTGCTGGAGGATGCAGAGACCAAGAATGCAGCCCTGGAAAGGGTGGAAGAACTGGAAGAAAACCTTTCCCATGTGAGTGGCCCAGGTGGCACCTGGATTCTGGATTTGCCTGGCCCAGTTTGGGGGGAGGTTCACTGGGAAAAAGCCTTGGGATCACAGGGCCTCTGAACTGGGAAAGAACCAGGCACTGGTGGTGCTTCCAGGAGGATTCACCTGGCACAGGGAGCCTCTGCACAGGGGTGGGAGCTGGGAGAGCTGATTTCCATGGAAAACTTCAACTCCTCAGGCCCAAAATAGGGGAAAAAGCATCCTGGCTGTGCTTCAAACAGGGGCTCAGGAGGGAAGGGGTGGAAAACCCTCTTGTGTCAATGCTCAGGGTTTGCTGTCCCAAACCTTGGGGTCACTTCCTTTAGGCTGGAAGACATGGCCTGGCTTTTGGAGAATAATTTTTAAAAAGGGGGTTTTCCATACTTTGAAACTGAGAAAAGGCTTTTCCTTCTCTCAGCATCCCTATGTTCCCATCACTTGGAATAAATAATGTTCTTAACTCGCCGTGCAGTGTTTGCCCCTCTGAGGTGTTGTAGGAGTCAGGGAATGGTTTGGATTGGCAGGGACATTAAAACCCATCCAGTTCAACCCCTGACACAGGCAGGGACACCTTCCACTATCCCAGGGTGCTCCAAGCCCATTCCAGCTTGATGTCTCCCATCTCAGGCAGGAATCTGTTCTCTTTCCAAGGAAAGGCTTCAGGGTTTCCTGCAATATCAATAATTTATCAATTTATCCAAGATGGATACCTCTTATTTTGGTGGATAAACCCCTAGTTTTCCAGTTCTTTAATCCATTTCTCTTTTGCTGGGTAGTTATCTGAAAAACTCCAGGATACGGAGAACGAAGCCATGGCCAAGATTGTGGAACTGGAAAAGCAGCTGATGCAAAGGAACAAAGAACTGGATGTGATCAGGGTGAGTGGGACTGGGATCCCTGGGTGGATTCAGGATGCAGGGAGTAGGGATCACAGACCTGGGGCTGGGGAATTCTCTTGGCTTCCCAGTATTGAACTGGGGCAGATTCCAGGTGGAGTTGTTTGTGTGTGCACTCAAGAGATGGACAGGAATTCCTTTGGATGTGCCAGGAATCACTGAGTGAGGTGGACACATCTCATTGCCCAGGTCTGGAGCATTCCAGGTGGGAGTTTTGGGCCTGTGCAGGTCCCAAAGGGTGGGAGAATCCAGAATTTCTCTGGGAGGGGCTGCCCGGGGCACGTGCAGCACAATCCCCTCTCTGGATCAGGCTGTTCTGATCCTGCCCTTGGGATCCTGAATGCACATTCCCTGCTCCTGTGTCATTCCAGGAGATCTACAAGGATGCCAACAGCCAGGTTCACACCCTGAGGAAGATGGTGAAGGAGAAAGAGGAAGCCATCCAGCGCCAATCCACGCTGGAGAAGAAGATCCACGAGCTGGAGAAGCAGGGAACCATCAAGATCCAGAAGAAAGGGGATGGGGACATCTCCATCCTTCCCGTGGCCCTGGGCTCCGGGATGGTGCCGGCGGGAGCGGAGGCGGTGCCAGGGACCTGTGCCACACCTGGAGCTGCTTCCTCAGTGCCACTGCCCCCACCTCCACCCCCCCTGCCCGCCCTGCCGGGCTCACCTGACGCAGGTGAGGAAGGAGGGGGGTCCCAGCTGTGGGCACCAAACCTCCCTGGGCAGTTCCAGTGCCCCCCTTCCCATGGGGAAACTCCTCCTGATGCCCAGCCTGAGGCCATTCCCTCTCCTGCTGTCCCTGTTCCCTGGGAGCAGAGTGTGAGCCCTGTGGTACACTCGGGTCACCATTTGTGGTAGCAGGCCCCCAGCTGGGTAATAATTAGCAGTGACTCCATGATGCAGAAGGCTGAACCATTGCTTTATTCTTCTATACTATATTCTACTATATTCCTAAGAAACCTGTCAGACTGATACAGCTTTGACCCCATTGGTCAATCAATCAAAACACCATCACCAGTGTCCAGTTAAGAAACCACCCTTTGGCAAACAAATCTCCAGAACACATTCCACATGTGCTCCACAGCAGGTGCAGCAAGTGGAGATAAGAATTGTTTTAATTTTTCCTCTGAGCTTTCTCACAGCTTCCCCAGGAAAATGCCTGGGAAAGTCTGTGTCTGCTCTCCGTGGCCAGAGAGCTGCTGCCACAGACCCCCACTTGGCTGCCCCCTCCACCTGCTTTTCCACGGATGGAGAAATTGGTCCCTTCTTTCCTGAGGGCACTTCCAGGGGCTGAAGGCCTTTGGAGGCTCAGGGTGGGGAGGGAACATGGTGGGAATGCTCTGTCTCTTTCTTTGTGCCCCTTCCCTCCACGCTAACTCCATTTTCTCTCCATCCCACAGTGCCCAACGGCCCCGTGGCAGTGCCTGTGCCACCTCCACCACCTCCTCCTCCTCCTCCTCCTCCTCCTCCTCCTCTCCCGGGCCCGGCTCCGGACGCGGCTCCGGCTCCGCTGCCCCCTCCGCCGCCGCCCTCGGCTCCTCCCCTGCCCGGCACAGCCTCGCCCACCGTGGTCTTCAACTCTGGCCTGGCAGGTACAGCTCCCTCAGGGCACCCCGCTGCTGGCCCTAAACAAACCCCACTGCTCCTCACTGGGGTCGGGATGAGGAGTTCCTGCACGGAAGAAGCGTTCCGGGGTTGCCCAGAGGAGCTGTGGCTGCTCCGTGCACCCCTGGAAGTGTCCAGCTTGGAGCAGCCTGGGATGGGGAGCTGGATAATCCTCCCAGCCCAAACCAGTGTGAGATTCTGGGGTTTATCAACCCAGCGGGTCGGGTTTGGTCTGGAGGAGTGGGATTCTCCAGTGGAGCAAAACTCACACCGAGAATATTTTATGAACAGGGTCGTTTTTGACTTTGGCAGAATGTGGGTTTGATTTCTTCTGAGAAGAAGTATCTGAGCAAAATTTGCGAATTTTTTTGTGGAAATTTGGGAAGAAAAGGCAAAATTTGAGGATTTTTTGGAAGGAAGGACAATCTGCTGCCCATCCTTACCCATGTTTTAGTCACTGCCTCCTGCCAGGTGTCTCAGGGGGTGAGTGAGGGCTCCCTGGTGTCCCCAGAAATCTCCAGAGCTCGTTAGGAGCCCAAAGCAAGAGACTCTCATTAAGAGCTTTGTTAAAGACAAAAAATCTACTTAAATATTGCAGCCTTTAAAGGTTCTGTGGAAGACAAAAAGCATCCTGGATCCAGAGGGTCCCAGGGTGTTCTGTAGGAAACTCCAGCCCCAAAGGGAGAGCTGATCCCTCGGGATGCAGCTGTGGAGGTGCCTGGGGGCTGCTGGGCTGCAGATCCCATTTTTCAGTGGGAATTCTGAGGGAATGGGACTGTGGAAGGGCCTTTTCTGGGTGCAGTGGCTCTGCAGGAAGGAGCATTCCCAGGGCAGGAGCACTGTGGGGCTGAGGGGAGTTGGGAATTAACAAATGCTGCTTTTCTGACCTTTCCTAACACTTGTTTCTCTGTTCCTTCTGCTTCCTGCTAAGATGGGCCCATCAAGCTCTTCTGTAGGTTCCTTCCTGCTAAGTATTCCTTATCCTGGCATTCCCTGTGCCCTGGGGGTATCCAGGGGCACCTGGGGGTATCCAGGGGATGGGCAGGGGGAGGTCGGAGCCAGCCCTCGGGATTTGGGCACCCAGAGCTTGGGAAGGGAGGAGGAGGAAGGGGAATCTGAAGGGGTTCTGAGCTCTGTTATCTTTCCCATGAGGCATTCCTGCCTTCCCTGTCCTGGAATAACCTGGGAGCAGTTAATTATCCATTCCAGTGTGTGCACAAGTAGAAAATTCCTTTTTCCATGGGTGTTCAAAGCTATTCCTTCTTTTCTTTTAGGAATTATTTAGCAGAGAGCAAAACCCTGTTTAGTGTAGATGAGCACAAGCTGGGTAAATACAATTCCAAAAATACCACTGGAGTATTCTGTGTATTCCCTGTTATCCACTTGGTGTCCAGCACTGCAGGGCCAGGGTTTCTGTTCCATGTTTGCCAGATATTTTGGGAAGTAATTCAGAAGCAAAAGGTTGATTGATGGACTTAAATTAATTGATTTTGTAGCAAGGAATGAATTTGTGTTCTCATGTAAGGAAAAGGAAATGGGAACTGGATTATGGAAATTATACATGTGGCTTCCAGATTGAATGGAATGGGAATGGGAATAGGAATGGGAACAGGAATAGGATGTGAATGGGAATAGGAGTAGAAATAGGATTAGGAATAGAAATAGGAGTAGGAATAGGAATAGAAATAGGGATAGGAATCAAAACAGAAATAGGGTTGTTCCCTTGCTTAATCAAGCCTCATTTCCAGGTTTCATTTTCACAGCCCCTCTGTTTAAATTCCTAAATTACTCCAAAGTTTCCAAATTACTCAGATTTGCTGGATTTGCACAGCACAGGAATTAAAACTTGGTTTTAAAGCCCAGCTTTGCTGCAGGTCAGCCCCTTTGGCCTTGAAACCCTAACCTGCTGAGAAGGTGCCCCACTGCAGTTTCCCCAAATCCCATTTCCCAAAACCTTGGGAACGGGGCTTTTTTCCCTTCCTGTCACCTGTTTGTGGCACAGCTCAGAGTGGGCTGTGCCAGCAGCAGGACAGGCTGAATTCACCCACTCTCCCCCTTTTCCATGGGATTTGGACAGAGCCTGGGAGTTCACA
Organism: Peucedramus taeniatus; assembly: GCA_013400575.1. Classification (NCBI taxonomy): domain Eukaryota; kingdom Metazoa; phylum Chordata; class Aves; order Passeriformes; family Fringillidae; genus Peucedramus; species Peucedramus taeniatus. The sequence continues at coordinate 66,036 of WBNO01010541.1, forward strand.
TCAATCCAGGCAGCTCGTGGGGATACAGGGATCCCAGATTTCCCCTTGGGAAGTTTGCAGAGCCCTGGGGGTCGGTGCTGTCCTGCTGAGGGCTGGGATTCCCCTCTGCAGCAGCCTCTGGAGGCAGTGACACCTTTGCAGGATCCCAGGGGGATCCTTGGCTCTGCCCAGTCCTTCCCCAGGGCGGTTTTTCAGGAGTTCCCCCTGTGCTGTCCCCAGCTGTGAAGATCAAGAAGCCCATCAAGACCAAGTTCCGCATGCCCGTGTTCAACTGGGTGGCCCTGAAGCCCAACCAGATCAACGGCACCGTCTTCAACGAGATCGACGACGAGCGCATCCTCGAGGTGCCCCTGCTCCCTCCCCTGCCGCCCAGGAGAGCGTGGAACCATGGAATGGTTGGCTTGGAAAAGCCTCTCAGACCACCCAGCCCAGCCCTCCAGCCAGCACTGCCCCCTGTCCCCAAGTGCCACATCCACAGGGGGTTGAATCCCTCCAGGAATGGGGGCTCCAGCCCCTTGACCACACTTGCCAGTTTTTCCTAATATCCACCTAATATTTCCTAATATCCACCTAAACCTCTGCTGGAGCAGATTCCATTTCCTCTCCTCCTCTCCCTGTTCCCTGGGAGCAGAGCTGGCTGCCCCCTCCTGTCAGGGAATTGTGGGGGATGGGGAGATCTGGGCACACCAGTGACCTTGGGACAAGGCTCATTCCAGGTGCTGGATGCTCCCATGGATGCTTTAGCCATGGCTGGATAAAGCTCCAGTGCTCACCAATGTTCTCCTGAATTTCTGAATGTGTGCAGAGCTCTTTAGGGCTGGATTTCTGGGATCTGGCCAGATTTCCTCATCCCAGCTCAGGAATTTGTTCCTTCCATCCCTCAGCCTCTAACGGAGCTCTCTGGGTTCCAAAGCCAGGTTGGACAGGGTTGGAAAAACCAGAGCTGGTGGAAGCTGTCCCTGCCCATGGCAGGGAGTGGAACTGGGATGGGCTTTAAGATTCCAACCCCAACCATTCCATGATTCCATGACCCTGTCTCAGCCACCACAACTGCAATTCTGGATTAGGATTTAGTGTTCCCTGCAGGATTAATCCTCTCCTTTCCTTTCCAGGATCTGAACGTGGATGAATTTGAGGAGATATTCAAGACGAAAGCCCAGGGCCCAGCCATGGATCTGACCTCCAGCAAGCAGAAGATCCCTCAGAAAGGATCCAACAAGGTCACTCTGCTGGATGCCAACAGAGCCAAGAACTTGGCCATCACCCTGCGGAAAGCCGGGAAGACGGCGGATGAGATCTGCAAAGCCATCCACGTGTGAGTGCAGCCCCCAGGGAATCCTGCCCCAGCCTCACTGGGACTGCTGGGGAGTGCTTTGGAGTTGGCAGCTGATGGAAGAAATTCCAGGGGAAGGACGGGGTGGTGGTGAATTCCCAGAAATCAGAACATGATTTGTGTTGCTGAGTCACTGTTGAGGTTGGACAAATTAGCACTTCCTTTATTAAAGCAGCTCGTTCCAGCCTGTCCAGTTTGCCGTGGCAGCTCCATGGTATTTCCTGTCCCAAAATCCAGAGGGAGCCCAGGAAGAGGCAGCTCTTCTGGTTTGCTCCATGAAGGATGAGTTTAGTCCAGGTGCTGGAGCAGATTTTGCATGGAATTAGGTTTGTGGAGCAGCATCAGGAACTGATATGGATCCTTCCCTGCTCCTGGGACAGGTGGAGCTGCTCCTTGGGGCTGATCCCAAATCCATCCAGACTTATCCTGGTCATGGCAAACATCTCCCACTCCTCCCTTAAGGAATATCTCCAAAATGTGGATGCACAACCTTTGCCTTTGGTTGAGAATGACCCAGACCTGCCCCAGGTCCTGGCAGGTTCAGCAGTTGGGTTTTAGGGGGCTCTGGGGCATTTAAAAACAAACATTTGTTCCTCCCCACCTCTTTTCCCTGGAAAAATGAGCCTGGAGGGGTGGGGGAACAGCCACGTTTTTGGAAATGGAAGCAGCATCATTCCCATTATCCCTGGATCCTGTTCCCATCTGCATGGGCAGGGCAGGAGGAGCTTCACAGCTGCTGCTTTGCTTTTCTTCATGTGGAGCTGAATCCCAGGCTGCTCTGGGTTAGGAGGGACCTTAAAGCCCATCCACTTCATCCAGGGACCCCTCCCACTGTCCCAGGCTGCTCCAGCCTGGCCTTGGGCACTGCCAGGGAGCCAGGGGCAGCCACAGCTGCTCTGGCAATTCCAGCCCAGCCAGGAATCCCCAATTCCCAATCTCCCATCCATCCCTGCCCTCTGGCACTGGGAGCCATTCCCTGTGTCCTGTCCCTCCAGGCCTTGTCCCCAGTCCCTCTCCAGCTCTCCTGGAGCCCCTTCAGGCCCTGCCAGGGGCTCTGAGCTCTCCCTGGAGCCTTCCCTTCTCCAGGGGAACATTCCCAGCTCTCCCAGCCTGGCTCCATGGCAGAGGGACATCCCTGGCCTGGCTGCTCCCCTGTGGGCTCTGTCCCCAGCCCCTTTTCCCGGCATTGTGGCGCAGGTTTGACCTGAAGACGCTGCCGGTGGATTTCGTGGAGTGCCTGATGCGGTTCCTGCCCACGGAGAACGAGGTGAAGGTGCTGAGGCTCTACGAGAGGGAGAGGAAGCCCCTGGAGAACCTGTCGGATGAGGACAGGTTCATGATGCAGTTCAGCAAGATCGAGAGGCTGATGCAGAAAATGACCATCATGGCCTTCATCGGCAACTTCGCCGAGAGCATCCAGATGCTCACCCCGGTGAGTGGGAGCAGGGAATGTCCACAGCTGGAAGGGACCATGGGATCATGGATCCAGCTCCTGGCCCTGCACAGACACCCCAAAACCCCACCCCTGTGCATCCCCTGGAGTGGTGTCCAAATGCTCCTGGAGCTCTGGCAGCCTCAGGGCTGTGCCCATTCCCTGGGGAGCCCCAGCACCCTCAAAGGAATATTGCTGGGAAAAGTTACTCTTGGTGCTGGTCCATGGGCCCTTGGAATTGTGTTCCACACAGCCTGAAAGCCTGGGACAGCTGTAGGGGTTGGAATGTAAATCCTCATTTACATCTGAGGGGGGTAAATCCAGTTTGGAATCCTGCAGTGTCAGGCCAGGGGAACATTCACAGAATGCCAAGGGAAAATAAGGAATATCTCATTCCAACCCTTGCCATGGGCAGGGACCCCTCCCATTGTCCCAGGCTGCTCCAAGCCCCATCCAGCCTGGCCTTGGACACTGCCAGGGATCCAGGGGCAGCCCCAGCTGCTCTGGCAATCCCAGCCCAGCCAGGAATTGCCAATTCCCAATCTCCCATCCATCCCTGCCCTCTGGCACTGGGAGCCATTCCCTGTGTCCTGTCCCTCCAGGCCTTGTCCCCAGTCCCTCTCCAGCTCTCCTGGAGCCCCTTCAGGCCCTGCCAGGGGCTCTGAGCTCTCCCTGGAGCCTTCCCTTCTCCAGGGGAACATTCCCAGCTCTCCCAGCCTGGCTCCATGGCAGTGGGACATCAGTGCTCTGTCCCATGGTGTGGAGGAAAACCAGGAAGGTTTTTTTCCAGGATGTGAATGTTTGGATGTTCATTTTCCTCCTGGCTGGATGTGCACTAACCAAAGCTCTCCCTGTGCTTCCCTGCAGCAACTCCACGCCATAATTGCTGCCTCTGTCTCCATAAAGTCATCCCAAAAACTTAAGAAAATCCTGGAGGTAGGTCTGGTCTCAGCTCTTCTTCCAGGGGTGTCTAAACCTCCAGGGATTTGTCCTGAGAATTCCTGCTCTGCTCTGTTTCATCCTGGCAGATCATCCTGGCTCTTGGCAATTACATGAACAGCAGCAAACGAGGGGCTGTGTATGGATTTAAGCTGCAGAGTTTAGATCTGGTAAGAAAAGCAGGGATGTGCTGTGGGCACCAGCTGGGAATTAGAGCTGGAGTTCCTGAGGCTGGAATGGAGTCCAACCATTCCCAGCACTGCCAAGGCCACCACTGCCCCATGTCCCTAATGCCACCTCCACAGGGCTGTGAAATCCCTCCAGGGATGGGAATTCCACCTTTCCCTGCATACTTCCAATGCCTGAGCCCCCTTTCCATGGGGAAATTCCTGCTGTGTCCACCCTGAGCTGGCCTGGGCCAGCCTGAGGCCGTTCCCTCTCCTCCTGTCCCTGTTCCCTGCGAGCAGAGCCCGACCCCCCCGGCTGTGCCCTCCTGGCAGGGAATTCCAGAGAGGGAAAAGATCCCTCTGGATCCTCCTTTGCTCCAGGCTGAGCCCCTTCCCAGCTCCCTCAGGAATTCTGCAGCCCCTTCCCAGCTCCCTCAGGAATTCTGCAGCCCCTTCCCAGCTCCCTCAGGAATTCTCCAGCCCCTTCCCAGCTCCCTCAGGAATTCTCCAGCCCCTTCCCAGCCCCGTTCCCTTCCCTCAGGGTCCCTCTTGTCCCAGAGCTGTCCCCAGCCCTGGAGGTGCCCCAGCAGTGCCAGCACAGGGACGGGCACTGTCCTGAGCTGTGTTACACCAGGGCTGGCACAGCCCAGGGGCCACTGGCCTCTTGCCCAGCTGGGCACCCCTGGGCTCGTGTTCATCACCCCCAGATCCTTTCCCAGTTTTCCAGACTCTCTATCCCAACCCTGTGGCCCTTCAGGGGGTCCTGGTGACCAGGGTGGCTGCTGGGGGACTCCTCTGGTGGTTCCCAGCATGGAGAGCACGCTGGAGCAGCCCCAGTGAGTCCCTTTGCCTGGAGCCTGTCCCAGCTCTGCTCCTGCTCCTCCCAGCTCCTGGAGACCAAGTCGACGGACCGGAAGCAGACGCTGCTGCACTACATCTCCAACGTGGTGAAGGAGAAGTACCAGCACGTGGCCCTGTTCTACAACGAGCTGCACTACGTGGAGAAGGCAGCAGCAGGTACAGCCCCCTCCTCTGCCCTGCCAGGCTGGGGTATTCCTGGCACAGCTGGCACACTCAGCATCCCTGTGCCACTCCCCAGTGTCCCTGGAGAACGTCCTGCTGGATGTGAAGGAGCTGCAGCGGGGCCTGGAGCTGACCAAGCGCGAGTACACCATGCACGACCACAACACCATGCTCAAGGACTTCATCCAGAGCAACGAGGGCAAGCTCAAGAAGCTCCAGGATGATGCCAAAATAGCTCAGGTGCTTCTGTGTTCCTGGGATTTGCCATGGGGGTGACACACAGGGATGGGCTGTATTCCCATGGAGTGCTGGCCATGGGGAGGATGCCTGGCAGGGCGTGCAGGGCACTGAGGCTGGGCCTGTTGCAGGATGCCTTTGATGATGCTGTGAAGTATTTCGGGGAGAATCCCAAGACAACCCCACCCTCGGTCTTCTTCCCGGTGTTTGTCCGCTTTGTGAAGGCCTACAAGGTAAACCAGAGCTTCCTTGTCCTTGTCTTGTCCTTGTCCTCCTCTCTTTCTTTCTCTCTTTCTCTTCCTCCTCATCCTCTTTGTCCTCCCCCAGCTTTTTCTCCTCCTATACTCTTCTCTTCCTTCTCCTCATCCTCCTCTTTCTCCTCCTTTTCTTTTCCTCCTTCTCCTCTTTTTCCTCCTTCTCCTTCTTCTTCCTCCTCCTCCTCTTTTATCCTCCTCCTCTTTTATCCTCCTCCTCTTTTATCCTCCTCCTCTTCCTCTTTTCTCCTCCTTTCTTGTTTCTTCTTTCTTCCTTTCTGCTCCTTCTCCTTTCCCTCCCTCAGGAAGCCCCATGGTGGCACAGATCCCATTCCTCCCTGGCTCCCCTGGGATCTCTAATTTGTGATTTTCTCACAAACAGCAAGCAGAGGAAGAAAACGAGCTGAGGAAAAAGCAGGAACAGGCCTTAATGGAAAAACTCATGGAGCAAGAAGCGTTGATGGAGCAACAGGACCAAAAGGTATGGCACAGATACAGCTTCCAGGTGGGATCGTGTTCCTGATCTTCAGAGACCTCAGCTCCGAGTGGGGAACTGGAGCTGCCTACCACGAGTCTGGAAGTTTTTATTGAGGGAATTGGGATAGGCTGGAAAAGTTCCAATGTGTGTTCTGCTGCTTTGGAAGTCAGCAAATTAAGGAGAACTAAATAGGTGGATAGTTGTAATGAGCTGAACTTCATCCTTCCCTGACTCCTCCATGAAGCAAGAAAGGAGGGGAAGGAGAAAGGAGGAGGAAAAGAAGGAGAAGGAGGAGGATGAAAAAGAGAAGGAGGAGGAGGAAAAGAAAAGGAGGAGGAGAAGAGGATAGGAGGAGAAGAAGTGGGGGGAGGACAAAGAGGATGAGGAGGAGAAAGGGAAGAGGAGAAGGACAGGTCTGTTCCCAGCCTCGGGAATGGGGTGGAAACAGCAGTTCCTGTGGGAATTGCTGGGGTACAGGGGCGTGTGAGGCTCAGGAAGAAGCCCAGGAGAGGGGGAGCTCCCTGCTGACTCACCGTGCGTGTTCCCAGTCCCCGTCCCACAAGAGCAAGCGGCAGCAGCAGGAGCTGATCGCGGAGCTGCGGCGCCGGCAGGTCAAGGACAACCGGCACGTGTACGAGGGCAAGGACGGCGCCATCGAGGACATCATCACAGGTACCCCGGGATTCCCCCACTGCAGCTGGGATCCCAGCCTCAGGAATGCCCAGGGCATCTGCCTGCTCCAGGCCTCTGGCCCCTCCTTTGCTCCCCTCCCGCTTGAGTGGTGTGGAGCGAGTCCAGAAGGTTCTGCTCCTTCTCTTCCAGCTTGTGGGGACGTTCGCAGGGTTTTAGGGGATGGGATCAGGGTCAGGATGAAGAGCCTCTGTGTTCATTAAGATTGATCCCAGAAATTCTCCAGGCAACCCCCAGTGATCCCAGACTGCTCCAGGTTTTCCTGCAGATTCCAGAGGGAAGGGACACAGCCCCTGGTATAGTCAGGACTTGGCTGCAAATATTTTCTGATTAAGAGAGCCACCTGAACTGCATCTTTCCCAGGAATTAATCCTTTTTAACACTTCCAGCTTCTGGGATTGCAGAACTGGGAGTTTTTCACATGTTTTTCACCTGTGGTGTGGAAGGAAAATGATTTAGCACCTCAGGAGCTTCACAAATTCCATTTCCTTGCACAGAAGCCAAAAATAAAAGGTCTTTGCCAACTGCTCCTGGAAGTTTTCCACAGGAGCTTTTCCTGCAGAAGGGCAGGAGAGCTGTTTCATCCCTCACTAAGGAAGCCAGGGAATTTTTGCCCAACTGGATGAAATGTGTGAAGCTTGCCCAACTCCTTTTAACCTTGATTAATGGCCCTGAGATAACATTCCTCATTTGAAGGGCAGGGTGGCAGTAATATCCAACCTGGCATTGCTTCCACAACTCCTCCGGACTCCTGGGACTCTGTTTAATTGGAAAAATGGTTTTCCTGCTCTGTGGAAGGAACAGATTGTGTGGCAGACGCCCATCCCTATGGAAAAAACCATCCAGGGGAGAGGGTGCCAGGCCCCAATTAAACATTTCCTGAGTTCTTTTGCCTGGATTTGCCCATTTTGGGGCCTCAAGCTACAGAGGAGGAAAGGTCAGGCATGGAAGGACCAAGGTCACCTCCCCATCCCTGGAGATCTCCCAGTAAATCCTGCACCTCCCCATCTCTGGGAGTGCTCCAGGCCAGGTTTGATGGGGCTTGGAGCACCCTGGGACAGTGGGAGGTGCCCCTGCCCATGGCAGGGGTGACACTGGCTGGAATTTAAAGTCCCTTCCAACCCAAATCATCCCAAACACTAAGGTCTTCCCACAAATCTATAGCACACCTTAGAGCAAGTTCTTCAAGGGAATTGTTATATTAGAGACCCGGGGGGAAGGGCTTTAAGATGAAGGAAAGATCAGGGATTGGGAAGGAATTCCTGGCTGTGAGGGAGGGGGGGCCCTGGCACAGGGTGCCCAGAGCAGCTGTGGCTGCCCCTGGATCCCTGGCAGTGCCCAGGGCCAGGCTGGACAGGACTTGGAGCAGCCTGGGACAGTGGAAAGTGTCCCTGCCAGGGCAGGGGTGGGATGGGATGAGTTTCAGGTCCCTTCCCACCCAAACCAGGCTGGGGCTCCACGAGTGGATGCAATACCTCCTGAGGCCTCACAGCCACCTTGTCACAAGGCCAGTGAGGAGCGGGCTGGAGCGTGTCCCAGTGTCCCTCGTGGAGCACTGAGCCGTGCCCTGGCCCGGGGCAGCGCTGACCTTGGTTTGTGTGTGGCTGTTGTTGTTCCCATGCAGTGCTGAAGACGGTGCCGTTCACCGCCCGAAGCGCCAAGCGCGGCTCTCGGTTCTTCTGCGACCCTGTTGTCCCTGAGGAATTCCATTACTAAACTCTCCCTCTTTCACACCTGACGCTCTTAGAAACCAGGAAGGTCGCTGTAGACTTTTTGCCACTTTGTTTGTGCGGATCTCAGCCAGGAATCTGTGACTGTTGAGTGTGTAGTGGTGTCCAGCGTCCTCCTGACATTGTAGTGGTGTCCCCTCTGTTGCATGTCCTCTTCATCCCATCCCTGTTCCCATCCCATCCGGCTGTCCTCGTGTCCCATAGAACAGCAAGCTGGGAGTCACTGGGATGAGTCTCCTGCAGTGCAAGGACTGAGGAGCCCAAGCAGTGACAGCTCACTTGGCTTGTGTCACCTCGGTGTGCCGTGCATGTGGCACCTCCGAGTGCAATTCCGGGCTGCATGGACCTTGGGAATGGCCTTGGGGGTGGCCTCTGGCTCGGGAATAACACTCATGGGCTGGTTTAGGATTCCTAACGAGCACCTGCATGTTCATCTGCACGGGGTGGAACAGCCGCGTGAAATCGCTCCTTGTTCGGTCACATCCATATTTAACTCTTTTATTCCATCTCAGTTCCATGCCAGCTTTATTTCGTGGAATCAGGAATTCTCTCTGAGCCTGGACCCTGTGCCAGGAGCAGGGGAGTGGGGAGCAGGGCTGGGATTTGGGAATACAGGGCAGAACCACTGGAATGGTGCTGAGGCAAACCTGACATGGAACTGAGCCATTCCCATCGTGGTGTCTGTTGTCCCACGGGTGTCCCTCACCCAGCATGGCCCTGGACACTGTTGTCCTCATTAAGGACTCAGCTTAAGAAGCCAGCAGTGTTCCTTCCACCGTTCCCTGTGTAATTCCATCAGTGCTGCCAATAAATCCACAAACTAACCCACTCCATGGTTCTTTGCTCTTCCGGGTTCTCTCTGTGTTCTCTTCCTGGAGCCAACCTTCAAAGCAGCTTGGAATTGGGGTAGGGAGCAGCCTCCTGTCCCTCCTGCCCTCTCTAACCCCCCTTGCTCTGTGGTTTCTGCCTGGGAGGTTTGAACACTGCCTTGACTTGCTCTTCATTCTCCATCCCATTTTTTTACTTAACCATCATTTTTTTGTGTTCTGTTTTTTTTTGTTTTGTTTTGTTTGTTGTTTTTGTTTTTGTTTTCTGTTTAGCCCTAAAGAAGAATAATATCACTAAATTTCCCAATGTTCACTCGAGGGTAAGGATTTCTTCTAGCACAGCCGTGGTGGAGGATTCCCAGAGCTGGCAAGCATCACTTTTTACTTGGCTTCCTCCTCTCTCTCTGTGCCAGGCAGCTGGTGGTAGATGTGGCTGAGCTAATACTGGTGAGACCCTTGAGGCCAGTTGAGACCCAGATCCTTGATTTTCACCTCTGGAGGTGCAGGGATCCACAGGATGTTGGCTGGTGACCATCATCACACTGTTTTGGCCACTTCTCCTCAAGCTGAGCCCAAAACAGTCTTGTCCCCAAGTGCTGTTGGTTGGTGACCATCTTCACACTCCATTTTGGCCATTTTAATTCAAGTTGAGCCCAAAATAATCTCGTCCCCAAGTGCTGTTGGTCGGTGACCACCATTACACTCTGGTTTGGCCATTTCTCTTCAAGTCCAGCCCAAAATAGTTTTGTCCCTAGCTGTTGCAGCCCGCAGTTGGGTTCTGCATGAGGTGGACAATCTCCAACTCCAGGTGTGTAGAGGGGAGAGCTGAGAAATTTGGGAGTTCTGTGTAACCCCCAACTTACCCAGGAAATCTCAGAGATTTGGCCAGTCCAACACAAATTTATTTGCCAGGAGACCAATATTTGAACTGGAATTGTCTTTAGTGCTTGTTCTCTTGTAGGAGTACAGGTGACAGCACATGTGACACCCGTAATGGGCTTCCACCATCCCATCCATCAGCTTTCTCCCTCTTCCATCCATCCATCCATCCATTCATCCATCCAATCCCATCCCATGCTCAGTGTTCCCTCCCGAGCTCTCCCCTCCTTTGGCTGATGAAGCATCACTCCAGCCATGGAAAGCAGCTGGAGAATCCCAACCCAGCGCCAGCTGCTTTTCCCAGGGCACCTCTTTTAGATCTTGGAGGTCCTAGCCAACCTGAACCATTCCATGAATCCATGCTAAACGGGATGTAGGGATCCTAAATCCATCCCGGTGTGGCCGAACCCGTGGGTCACTCACCTGCCCTGAGGAACATCCTCCAGCTCTGGCGTGAGTGTGGGAACACCTCAAACCACCCGTGGCCTCGGTGACAGCTGTGAGGGGCCATTCCCACAGCCCCATTCCCACCAGCATCCCGATCCCACCAGTATTAACCGGCCTCTGGGGCGCGTAGTCCGGGCACGTCCGTCCTTCCCCGCGCTGCGCCGAGCCCCGCTCCCGTCCTCCACAAGCTGCTTTGACTGGCTTCCAGCGGGCCTTTCCCTGTCTGTCTGTCGTGCCGCGTGTCCGTGCGTCCCGGCGGGCGCTGCTGACTGCCGGCTCCCCGCAGATCTCCGGAACCAGCCGTACCGCCGGGCCGACGCGCTGAGGAGGAGCGTTCGCCGCCGCTTCGACGAGCACGGGCTGCGCTCCAACGGCGCCGAGCTGGCCATGTGAGCCCGCCGGGAGCGGGACGGGCTCCGCGTGCATCCCGCCTTCTCCAGGGAAAACGGACCTTCGGAGGGATCCCGGCCCCGCGCCCGGCTCTCCGCGCCAAGTGCCTGAAATGGAAGTTCCTGCTCCCGCGGATCCAAGCAATAGGATTGGGGTTGGTTGGGTTTCTCTGGACGCCGAGACTCTGCAGGATTTGTAACCAAAATGTAAAATAGGGGTCGGTTTGGGGGGTTGGGTTGGTGAGAGGGCTCTCGTGGGCCTGACTGGTTGGAAACTGGGAATACTGGGAATACTGGGATGTGCTTGGCTTTTAGTGCTGGGCTGAGGGGCAGGCCCGGCCTTCAGCTGCACTTAATGGCTCTTTTTAAGTTAAAACTACAAAGATATTTGAGGGCTTTCTGTACATGGAATTATAATCCCAAGGAACAACCCAGCCCTTTTTCCAGCCCGTGCAGCCTCCAAATGGAACGTGGGCCCGCAGTCCCAGGGCTAGGAATGGAACAGGAGGGGCCCCCAGCCCAGCGTGGGGGGTTGGGATGTTCCAGGGCTTTGGCTGGGTGGCCAAGGCAGGCAGCATTGGGATAACAGCGTATTTATTAATTAGCACTAAGCAATTAACACCCAGTAATCAGTATTAGGCTCTGAGGACCAGTGCAGTCCAGTTCCTGGCAGGGGGATTCCAACCCTGCTCCAATTCCCTGCTGAGGCTCCCTTGGAAGGGAAGCCCAGTCTAAAACTCCCGTTAGGGTTTAGGTTCTCCATGGCATTTTCCAAGCCTAAAAAGGGACAGGAGGCTGATTTAGGACCATGGTGCCCCTCCCTGTGCCCCAGAGCAGCAGGATGGATCCCAGCCCCTGCCAGCAGCATCCAGGAGTTGGGAAGAGCTGGACTGAAGAGAAATTTGTCCTTCCCAAATCCCATTTTTGCTTCCAGATTCCCTGCCTGGGCTCATCCATCTGTTAATTGTAAAATTTCTTGTATAGTATTTAACCACTGAATTTCTTTGCCCTTTTCCATTGTGCTCCTGTGAACCACTGGTGAAGGTCCCTGTTTTTTTTTTTTTCTTGGATAATGTGTAGTTATATGATAATCTGTTTTTAAATGTACAGATATTTTGCTACAAAATTGGTGCAGTTTTTTATGGTTTTTACACTTCCCCCCCAACTTTAGCCTCTGGGTAATATTGTAAATATTGTTTAAAAGGAAATAAATGCATCAAGCCTGTGCTATACAATCTGAATGTTATTTTAACTTATAGTTTTTGTTTTTCTATTTAACTAAAAGGACAGTTTTGGACTCAGAGTTACCACATTGACCAATTTCCAGGAATTTTTCCTTGAAAAACTGCCAAGTTTTGCATTTACAGCACTGTGTACTTGACCTGCTAAAGAGAACATGCCACTGTTGGAACGAGTGTTTGGATCAAAGAAAATTGGATAATTTGAATTTCAAATTTCAGCACTTGTTGGGGTATAAGCACTAAATCTCATTTTCTTCAGCTCAAAGGTATTTTTATAATAAAAGCCCAGAATGAAAGCCAAGCTGGCATGTTCTCTTTAATAATTTTCTAGTCATAGATCTGCTTCTTAGCAAGATTAGAAGTGTTTCTAAAGCAGTTCACGTTCCTTTCCTGGTCTGTTCCTGCCATAAAATCAAATAAACTATTTACACTACTACACTGAAATCCAGAGGGTTTTTTTTTGGGTCACTTTTACCTGGTTTTCTTCCCCAGAAATGCTGGTATTTGCTAGGTGAACACCTGGAGCTTGTGTGGATGAAGACTGAAAGAATTTTGAAAGAACAGATTTATTCTTTGTTATTCTGGAAGAGGCTGAGGGAAGAAATTTGAGGTGTGGATGTTCCTGGGAGACACGTGGATCAGCTCCAGGAAAGAAATAAATGGGGATTAATATTTGCCAGAAATGCACTCAAAACAATCCAAATATTTAAGGCCTAAATAACTTGAGTTTTAGTATTTAATTTTTTAAAGGGTTTAATAAAATTATTCTGGGCGGGGGGGGGTGTGTCAGGATTAACCAGCACTGCCAAGGTTTCAACATTGAGGGACATGGTAAAAAATCATCCAGAATAATCCAATAATTGATCAAAAAGAATCAATTTGGCTAAAATTCATTCCAGTTTCCAGGCAGGAATGCAGAGGTTGAGCTGTGCTGGGGCTGCCACAGGAAAAAATGGGGCTGGGAAATAGGAAAGAGGAAAACACCAAAAAAACTGTAAAAATAAGCCTGAACTCAATTCCCTGGAAAACTCAGTCCTGCCTTGCTTAGTTTAAAAGCAGGCTCAGCTTAAGCTGAGTTTCTTCCAGCAAATTGAAGTAAGATGTTAAGAAAACCCCAAAACTGGAATAATTGACATTCCCAGTTTTTTATTTTTAATGGAAAGATCAAGGCAAACCTTTTAAGAGTGCTATTCCCTTAAGAACAACTTTTTCCTTGAATTTGTGTGGATGCAAAGGAGTAGGAGCATTGGAAGAGGTTCCTCCCTGTTTACAAACCCTTAGGACCTGTCAGATCTAAATCCTCCTCCCAACTCCATGCCAGGTTCCAGGACCTGCTGCCCTCCTGTTTCCCAAACTCTGCTGGGCTGTTCCCACTTGGAGCATTCCCATTTTGGGATGTAAATCCAGGGAAGTGGGTGGCAGGTGAGCAAAGCAAACCTGGCTGATTGTTCAGTCCTGGAGCAGCAATTATCCCATCCTTCCTGGGAGAGCCTGCAGGAAAAAACCTGGAATATTCCAACCTGGATTTCCACACCAAACACCCATGGATACCAAAAATCCCCCCAAGCCCTGTTTGACCAAATCCAGGTGTTTTTCCCCCAGGCAACGGGTGATAAGCAACAACCCTTCAGGGGGAAACAGCAGGACTGGGATATGCTTTCCCATCCCAAACCATCCCAGAAAATCCCAAAGCATCCCAGGAAAAAATGGCGACAACCTCCTGCATTTTGTATTTCAAAGAACTCATTTCAATCTCAGGGTGTTCTTAAGGGTTCTGAGCCCTGTAACCACCCCAGCCAGAAAACTCCCGGGATAAATGGATCCTCTGGGTGTTTATGCACTGGTAAGAGGGGTCAAAATTCAGGAAAAAACTCCTCAACAGGAATCTAAAAGTCTCCAAGCAGGTTTTGTGAGTGAGTCCGTGGCTCAGAGCTGTACAGAGTATTTAAGGAGAAATAAATACCAGTACATGCTAAAAGACAAGGTTTAATCATTGATAAAAATGTACAAAAATATTCCAAGGACAACGGCTTCCCAATTTTCTCACCGAGCAGGGCTGGGGGCACCTTCCTGAACATGCAGGGGCTGGAAAACAGGGCTGGAGCTGCTTCCTCCTCCCTCCTCTGGGCTGTGCAGGTACATTCTGCAGCAGGTTCTTAAGGCAACACATGGAATCGCGTTTAACAATGGATTTTTATTCCTAAGTTTTCGGAAGGGGGAGAGAAAAGGGGGAGAGAAACGCTGGAGTAACAGCCAAGGCCGGGCCGGGGTGGGATTTCGGGAATGCCGAGGTGTTTGTGTCCCAAACGCTCCCTCTGCTGGCACAGCAGGACAATTCCCATCCACAACATTCCCTGGCATTTGGGATTGATGGGAGTCGGGATTGGACACCAATTAGTCTTGGACAAAAGCCCAGTGCCAAACAACCCCCAAATCCAGGGGATTGCAGAACACATCAGGACATGGATTCCTTACTCCTGCTGCCTTCCCCCCAAAAATAAAAAAAATCCCACCCAACCAAATCCATCAAAGAACAAAAGCACAAGGAATTAAATTAGGAGTTTTTTCCCCGAAGCTGAACTGGGCTCTGCCCAGGCAGCCCAGGGTTGTTCCCTGCCTTGGGAAGGACACTGGGAAAGTGCTTGGGGACACTGCTGCCACCTCTGTGTCCCCTCCAGGGGATCGCAGCCCCCATCCCGCCCCGCAGCTCCAGGCCAGGCACAGCTTTGCCCTCAGAATTCCATGGATTTTTCTACTTTTGACTGGATTGAAGTGGTAAAAAACTAAAAGCCACCGTTGTTGTGGCCATGGGCCACCGGCCACCGGCCCCAGGGCCTTGCCCACACAAGGCTTGGTTTTATTTTGCCACCTGTAAACATTTTTGGTATCAAGGATCTTCTCATTGATCTTCATCCAGCTGTTCCAAAAGAGTCCTCCTCTGTTTTTCCAGCTCCCCCTCGCTGAGCTCGCTGCCAGAGGTGTCCCAGTTTCCCTGTGGAGAGATGGGACAGTGGTCAGGATGGGATTTCCAGGCAGGTTCCACACTGGGAGCCTCAGCAGGGACACACAGCCAGAGCTGGCTGCTCTGTGCCACACAGAAACCCCAAAATCCAAATTGGGGAGTGGCACAGACTTCCAGGATCCTCCAATGCAACCTCTGACCTTTCCCAGAGCAAATCCATGGAGCTGCATCCAGCAGATCCTGCTGCCAAAGCACAAAGCATCAGGAAAAAAAGGAATCAGAGCTTACGGAATCCTTTCCAGGCCGTTTTTTAGTGGGAGATTTATGCTTGGACTCAGATCTCTGTCTGGCTCTTTCCTTCTCACTGTCCCTCTCTCTTTCTTTCTTGTCCTTCTCTCGTTCCACATCAGATTCTGGTGAATCCTGCAGGGAAAAAAATGGGAATAGTGATTATTAATGTTGAATATTTTTGAGTTCAACTTCAATTTAAAGTATTGTAGAATCATGGAATGACTGAAGTTGGAAGGGACTTTAAACCTCATCCCATTCCACCCCTGCCACGGGCAGGGACACCCTCCCCTATCTATCCCAGGTTTTTCCAGGTTGTTCAGCCTGGCCTTGGACACTTCCAGGGATCCAGGGACAGCCCCAGCTTCTCTGGGCACCCTGTGCCAGGGCCTCACAGGGAAGAAGTGAAGCTCCTTCTGCTTTTTAGATCCTTTTGCTGCTCTTGTACAACTCAGAGCTTCCAACACAATTCTGATGGCTCGGGCAGGCATAAGGAATGGCTGGGATCCTTCCCAGCTCCCCACAAGGAAGGAGAACACCTGGATTTGCCAGGATAAACAGCAAATCCCAGGCTACTCATGGAGTCCTTCACCTGGAGTTAAACCCTCCAAATTCCGCAGTTTTAAGTGGTTGAATATTAGGAATACATAAAAGAAAGTTGTTATTTTGGCCACACCCTCCTCCAGCTTGATCCCAATTTCTCCCTAGGAAAATCCAGCAGGGATTACTGACAGCAGCTGCCAGGCTGTCCATAACCCAATTTAAAACCGAGCTTCACTTACAGACTTGTGTCTCCTCTTCTTGCTCTTCTTCTTGTGTTTTTTTGACTTCTTGTAACTCCTCTCTGCAGGCACAGGGAGAAACAAAACCCCCAGGAATCAATGGATAAATCCCAAAGGATAACAGCACAGCTGGTTTAGAGCCAATCCCTTCCCATCCCGTCCCGTACCGGACTCGGCGCTGGAAGAACGCTCGGACACCGACCGCGATTCCGAGCGCTGCCGCTTCTTCTTGGAGTGGCTGTCGTCATCCTCGGACTCTGAGCCCTTCACACAGCCCAGGGGAGAATTCCAATTAATAATGGGAATTCCAGCAGCAATCAGTGCAGCGGGGAATGGCACAGGGAGGGTTCTCAGGGATACTCACGGAGCGGGAACGGGAGCGCTTCCGGTGGTGTTTTTTGGATTTCTTCGAATGTTTCTTGGTCTTGGAGTGGTGGTGTTGACACTCGTGCTGTGGGCAAGGCAAGGAGGGGAGAGGCTCAGAATTCCAGCAGGGATTGGCATTGGAAAAGCCCTAAAACCCCAGCTTGTTCCACCATGGGTAAGGACAACTTCCCTGGAGCAGAGTGCTCCAACCTGGCCTTGGACAGTTCCAGGGATGGGGCAGTAAAACCTCATCAGCTCCTACAGGACAGCCCAAAAAACTGATGGGATGCTCTTCCTCATCCACAAAAGTTGGGAAAGGTTAAAAATTCCATAATCAACATTTAATGGCAGAACTGTCTCATCACTGCCTACATAACATCCCAAAAATATGATGGGGATGTTTTTCCTCATCCAAGAAAGTTGGGAAAGGTTAAAAACTCCATAATCACCATTTCATGGCAGAACTATCTTACCAGTTACTATCTTACCAGTTACTCCTACAAAAATCTGATGGGATCTTCCTCCTCATCCACAAAAGCTGGGAAAGGTTAAAAATTCCTTAAAATCAGCATTTAATGGGAGAACCATCTCATCATCTCCTACAGGACATCCCAAAGAATTTATGGGGTGATTTTTCTTATCCACAAAAGCTGGGAAAGGTTAAAAACCCCACAATCACCATTTAATGTCAAAACACCTAAAAACGGGCACTGCTGCCATGCTGGAGCTGCAATAAAGGCAGCCAGGAGCAAGGAAAAACACCTGGATCCCCATGGATCTGCCCCCTGGATCCAAGTTAAACCTGGCCTAAACCCACCCCTTGCTCTGCCTAATTGGAAATTATAGAATTAAGTCAAAATTTCAGTTCAAATTCTTCCAAACTGCAGGAAGTGGAACAAAACCCCCAAGTGTGAGAGCTGAAAAATCAAATTAATCTCCTGTTACCACTTCCTGGAAAAAATTCCATTAAATTCTTCCCCTCCCCACTCAATTTAAAAGAAATTTTTCTTGCTGTTGTCCAATGATTTCAAAAATGAAAGAATAATTACCTCAAGTACATGAAGGAAATCCTTAAATATCCTTTTCCTTTCAGATTCCAGGGTGATGTCTTCAAATGCTGGTTCCTTCACAAATCTGTCTCTGATCTGTCAGGAAAATTAATTCCATGAATGATATGCAAAGTAATTAAATTATAAATTTATTCAAATATTAGGATAGACTAAATAGAAAAAAATAATGAAATATAATATAGTAATGGTAATGGAAATAAGAAAACTAGTAAGGAATAATAATAAAAATTATATATATATTAATGCATAATAAAGATAAAAAGGAATAATAAAAATAAGGCATAATAAAATAAGAAAAAAAAATAAGAAATAATAAAAATAAGAAAACTAGACCCCTGAAAAAA
>WBNO01010542.1:0-18249 GCA_013400575.1 Peucedramus taeniatus
ACCCTTGACATTTTCTGGATAAAGGGTCAAGAATTATTTTGAACGTTCTTTTGAATGTTTGAAGAGCTATGTTTTCATAGAAATTAATTATTATTCACACAATGCATCCACACATAGGATTTAAATAGAAACAAATCATGCCACGCATGCTGAGTTACCATCAGGTAGAAGGCAGCATAAGGAACTAAAAGATAATATGGTGACTTAAGCTTTGTTTCATAGTTCTAGCACCCATACAAGTGCAAAATTTTTCCTTTAAAATTCCCTACTTGTCTGTCTTGTATGTGTTAATCTTGTCATAACCACTGTCCCAGAATGAAAGCATCCCACACTCGGACTGGGACTAACCCTCCACAGTGTTTTGTTTATCTCAGTGATGACTTCAATCCTTGCTGCAAACAGTGCAGTTCTGCCTGAAGGGAGGTGCTGGATGTTTCCATAAAGCTACTGACTGCTATCATAAAGCTTTTGTGTACCTTCTTTTATGGGGTCTAGATCACTGGGTGATTTACAAATTAAACCTTGAATTCAAGGGTGGGCAAAAATCAGGAAGTTAGCACAAAAGCTGCACCATTTTCTGATGTAGAAATAAAATACACTTTCCTCTATACTTGATGTCAAATCTCACCAATAAAAGAAAGTATATGTATGACAATGTGTTAAAAGTCACAAGTGTACATTTCAGTCTCTCTGGTTTCATGAGATATTACCCAGTTTTGATACTCAGTCACTTCTCCCTTTGCTGCTTCTCAGCTGGCTGTGGTTTAAAGACACATAAGACACAGCTGGTTGGGTCACCCTATCACTCAGCTGGACCTTTAAAATGTTTTCTCTAAATTAATTTGTTCAATTCAGAAGGCTGACTACATGAAATAAATGTGTACTATATAAAATCACTATTTCTATTAAAGCAAAAAAGCAATACTGTATTATGAAAAATTTTGCTGCAGTTCCAACAGTGTAAATTATCTGAAAGCCATTAGGGCATTTCTCTTTGAAGGTTATTGTACATAAAATGCATTATTAACTTACTAAATGTTATTGAAATGTACAGTTAAAATAATGTGATTAAAAGACAGCGACTCTAAACTCAAATTGTCCTTTCCATTATAGAGTATTCTTATTTTAACAGACTATAGAGGCACTTAGTTTACTAGCAGGAAAAATTTTCATTATGAAAAGAACATTTTACTTCTCTCTCAGCTAGAATTATTCAATCAGCATAAAATCTTTCAAGTGTTTTAGGAATAAATAATAAATTTGAATCAAAGATATTAAAATGTGTTTTGATATTTTTAATCTACTGATGTAGAAGCTGATTTGTGTAAAATGATAGGATAATAGAATGATTTAGGCTGAAAATTACCTTTAAGATCATCCAGTCTGACATTAACCCAGCACTGCCAAGTCCAACACTAAACCATGTCCCTCAGTGCCTCATTTACACATCCTTCAAATACCTCCACAGTGGCTCCACAACTTCCTTGGGCAGCCTGTTCCAAGGCTTGACAACTGCTTTGGTGAAGAAATTTTTCCCAATATCTAATCTAAATCTTCCCTGGCACATCTTGTTGTCATTTCCTCTTGTCCTACCACTTATTTTTTGGGAGAAGAGACCCACACCCACCTCACAACAACTCCTTTCGGGTAGTTGTAGAGAGCGATAGGGTCCTATGAGTATGTCACCCCACAGAGGCATCCTCAACACACAAGCAAAGCAACAGACCAACAGGGACCTTGCAAAGCTCTAGCTGCATCCTTGTGGCAGAAGATGCTGACAAGCATAAGTCTTAAACAGTTATACAGTTGTCTGCTTTTGTACCAGTGCTGAGCAAGCATCCCTCACACTTGGGACTGGTGGTACACGTAAGCTACATCCAAACACAGAGTCATGCATGTGAAACACACCCTTGTTTGCCTTGCTTTTTTGAGAGAAGGGAATCTGACTGAGTGACAAGAAAGGTGTGTTACAGTTCCCTGGGTGGGTCTCTTCTCAGGATGGTCAAGGTGTCAGTGCTGCAGAAAATGTCTTGGCATATGCTCACTCTTGGTTCAGTCTAGAAGAAGATGCAAAGGGTGTTCAGTAGTCACAGGTTACCACATTTGGGCACTCTGGCAGCTTTTAGACTTCAGGAAATTAATGCACCTCATGAAAACTTGGTCATGCTTCTTTCCACATGATCAAATCTTCAAAATCCCCTAGCTTCATTTTTCATTTTACTTATCTCCTGCAAACATTCTTTTGCAAAACCTCTACTTCTTGCAGAGGATCAGCTTTTGGAAAGGATGTAAATATAATTTCACTACTGACATATGACCTGAATGTCATCATTGTAATTATTCTGGTTTGTGTTTATGTTGGGGTAGTACTAAAGAGAAACACAGACCTGTGTCCTGTGCCACATGAAATAAAGCAGTGTCTGACTCAATGATCTTACAGTATAACCAATGAATTTCTTCATTTGCAAGTGTGTGTTGTTGAGTGACTCTGTGGAAGACATATATGTTAATACCTAAAGTCGAAGACGGAAAGCCTGGAATTTCTTGTATATACTTGAATAGCTCAAGTAATACAATTTCAGTGATCTATGAAGTATCAATTCACAAGGGCTTTGAAACAAATCAAGTCTTTTAGGTCACCAGGGAAAATCCACTAAGTTTTACCCTGTTCCCTGCAATAAAACATGAAATTATGGAATGAATTATTTACAGCTTCAGAGGTCTCCATCTGTTCTTGTTTTGCAATACTAACATTGTATATGCACTTCTTTATACCTCACTTGATCTGGTGTCTGTCTCCCATTCTTAATAATTTACTTCCAGCTTCATAATCTGTTAATAAGTAGCCAATTCCCAAATTAATGTCTACAAGAGCTCTTCAGTGGTCTTTGTGTATATAAACCTCTGGCTAACCACACAAATGTTACAACCAGATAAGTAAAGTTGTAAATTTCTAGACAGCTTTGAAATCATTAACCTTATTTATAACATTGTTGCAACAGCTGTTAGGCATCTGAAACTTGAGAGCTGGTGGTAATTGTCAAAAACACTGGTCAGGAACATGTCTTATTAAATTAAAACTGTATTGAAAAAACAGTTCAAAACATTTTTATATTAAGACTTGGAAAGAAATATAGAAGCTCTTTTTGTTGGTTTTGGTGTTACTAATAGTTAATTAGATATGCACAACATTCAAGGGTAATTTCCTCTTATTCTTTTAGAAACTCTAGTTTTCTCACTCCTTGCTGACTCTTAAACAGGCCACATGCAACATACGATCAAAACAAAAGTTCATACTTTTTTCAAGAGCATTACCTACTACACATTCATTGAGTTTATCTGCTTAAGTCAAAGGTGATCACAAATGACAGAAAGGAAAACAACCAAAAGATCTTTCATTAGGAATGACAGATTCAGGTTTTAAGTGGAGAAATATCATGCAATTTCTTAATGTTTTAAGACATCAAAGTTGGGAGGTCATGTCTCCTGATCCTTTTGCCCTAATCCTAGTCAAAGATATGCCAAAAGCCTGAGTTTTGGTGAACGTTCAAGCCATTGTACTCCATCTGAACTCATTTATTCAAGGAGCAGTGAGCAACTGCTAATACGGTTGTGGTCTCATGGGGCAGCAGGCCATCCTTTGTTGCTGCTGACTTTCACTGTCAGCAAATGGAAAACAATATCCTCAAGGAAAAAGGAACTTACATTCTTGGTTTTATTAGGGTATCTTCTAGGGGTTGTGTTGCATGCTGTGTTTCACTGCAGCTGTCCCTGCAGTGTCTTGCATTGAGCAATGTGTATTTTCACAAAATGATTGTTCCCAGTACGTCTGCGTGAACTGGGCAGTTTTCAACCCTATGCTTATTTTCTTCAGAGTTGTGTCTATGCCTTGGTATGCAATTTAAATTATATCATCTTCTTTTCAGATTCTTGTTCAAAGTTAACTGTTTTAACTGACTCTGAAAAATATCTCTGTGTCTTGGCAGTATCCAGAGCCTATGTGGACCAAATTAGACTAGACAGTCAGTGCTCTCACTAATATTAATTGTGGGGGTTTGTTTGAGTTTTTTATTATTTGCTTAGCAAACCAATTTACTTTCTGTTTATTGCTTTACTTATAAATGATTTATTTTTCACAGTGTGGTAGGGAAAAAGACAACAGAAAAATTAAAAATCCTTCAACCATTTATCCACAAATTATTATTATGCCACAAATTCCAGTCTGAGAATTTTTGGGATCGGTAGGTTCAGAGTTGCAACCTTCTTGGACTGAAGTGGATGAACTGGTCCTTCAGATTCAGGTAAATTATTCTTATAACAGAGCCTTTTCAGGCATTATTTCATTATCATACTTGATTTTTCACCTTTAGACATGTTCATATATGCTTTTCTCAAAGAATAATTGGGAATGAAAGGAACACTGTCCAGTGGGTTTTTTCCCTGTGATCTCTTTTCTAGCTAAACCTTGAGTGTTAGGAAGTCATGTTCTGCGCGTTATCATTGTCTATGTTATTATACCAAGAGATATGTTCAAAACCTTTGGCAACATGAGAGACAATAAACAAACTTTAACACTTTCCTCTCTATTGTTAAGCATATGTTGACACAAAATTATTCTTTCATATAGCTGAATGAAGGTATTGTTTTACAATGTGACAAATCATATTCCTTCACCTCTAGTCCAAATATAATAGACATATTGTTATTACTGCAAGGCTGAATTCCTTGTTAAACTTCTTCCATACCTTAAAGAGGATACACTTTTAATTCTGGATTTTGCATCTTATGGATACCTCCCAATTTCTCTGTTCTATCAGTTGCTTTCAGGAAATTTAGAACGAAATGACCTCTTCTAATTTTATATAAAAATCCAGCCTGCAAGAGAGGTACAGCGTATTTGTCTATTCTTTTTTTTTCTCCATAATTAATTGAATTTTTTTTCTTTAGTACTACACAAAGAATGGGAGCATAGAGAGGTTATCTAAATTTCTGACATTCAATAAAGGTCAGAGTTATAGGTCACTACAGTGCCAGGTTCTGTCTTTAGTGAATCACCATGTGGAACTGCATGGGGTGCCTCACAGAGAGGTGGAGCCAGCAAGTAGCTGGATGGGGATTTTGCAGTTAGGCAAGGCTAACCCACCATAAGAACTGGAAAGGATTGATGGATAACCACAGCCTTGAAACTAGCACTTGTCACAACTACTACTCATTAGGAAGAAATGTTTGCACATGCATGTAACCGGCCGATTTTTCAAAATTGATGCTACATTGCTTCAAGCCAGATATCACCATTTCACAGACAAACATCCTCCATCATCAGTGACCTAAATTACAGAAGGATATATCATGTGTATCTTTATGGACAACTGTATATTTACAGAGATTTTACCAAAAATCTGGTGAAAAGAGTAAAAATATTCTTCATTCCATATGGGGTGTTTTTTGCTGTAGTTGAATACAGTTACTCTCCCAGTGAATAGCAATAAATGTAGAAAAAAAAATCTTCAATACTTTCAATTTCAATTAATTTACTGATTAAAATACCTCCCTATCTGTAGACACCATTCATTTGGAAAGAACAAATGAAAACAGGTTTAATAGGACAGATTTAGATAACACACCCATAGCAATTGTAAAGTCAGCTCAAGCTGCTTTGAGACAGTCACTGTCTCAGAGATGGTGCAATGAGAAAAGAGATAGAAAAAAATCACTAGGAAAAAGAAATAATATCTCTAATACATTTATAAATATTTCCCAGTTCCAGGCTATTTTAGAATAAGCAATTAAAATTTTTGTCCCCTGCATATACATAGTTATTACAAATTAGTTCGTAAAATAAAATATGAAAATAAAAAATCAAAATAGACAAAAAGAAAAGTGAAGAGTTAATAAAAGTTTCTAATTTGAGGATAGGGGTTTGCTGATCAGTCTTCAATAAGTAAATGCATTTTAATGTTATCTTGCTAGTTAGTTATTAATAAAATGTTATTTTTTTCAATAATCACTATATCTAGGAAGTCTACATCCAATGATACCACCTTTTATTAATTGTGAATGGGTCACAATCAGGCAGTGACTTGAACATGATAGTCATATATTCCTTGAAAAATGGATTTGCAAATTTGCAGAGATTTCACAGAGTTGTTTAAGAAAATCAACACAAAGCTTACAGGTTGAAGTGAACCTGAATGGTGGATAAACACAGAAAAATTATGATCCTCCTTACATACAGTTAACAGAAAAAGCTAATTTAACTGAGTAAATTATTTACTCATCTACAGTCTTAAACAGTCTTGCTAAAATGACATTATTTTCAACTCTACAAATTTTAAAATGATTAGGTTATTGAAGTTATGTTTCTATTCCCATTATACCTATAATAAACTTCTCTTACACTCAGCACTTTTATCTGGCCCAATTATTGCTACAGTCTGTAAATACAGCTCTTACATTTTGCCATCAAAAATTACACTGAAACCTGCATGACTGAAAAATTTATGCATCGTGACTTTACTGAAATGAAACTGTAATGTTACCATAAATCTTCAGTATTTAAGATGAAAATGTATTCCCATACTATTTACTGGTGCTTTCCAGATATTTTTTGTCTAAAATGTAAAAGGAAGAGAAATCTGTGAGCTGATCATTTTACACCTGAGTTTTTTGCAAAGATAAAATTGCACAAAATAGATGGTCTGTCTGCAATCATAATTGCTACCTAATAAGATTATTCAGCTACTAATTAAAGGTACTGAAGCCTGAGACTTGTAAAGGATTAGGGATTCTGTAAAAACTACTATTCCTATTAGAAATAGCCATTCAAACTCAGG
This sequence comes from Peucedramus taeniatus, assembly GCA_013400575.1. Classification (NCBI taxonomy): domain Eukaryota; kingdom Metazoa; phylum Chordata; class Aves; order Passeriformes; family Fringillidae; genus Peucedramus; species Peucedramus taeniatus. The sequence goes on from WBNO01010542.1 coordinate 6,834, forward strand.
AATGGGAAGACTCAGAGCATGCATTGTGAATTACTTTTATGAGATCAGTCTTGATGGGAAGATATGCACATTGGGAATTATGAAAACTTAAAAGTATGAGAAAACTTAGAAACCCTTGAAAGTACAGTACATAGTGAGACCTAAGCCCAAAATATGTAAAATGTCTGAGTGTGTCCACACAGCTAAAATATAATAAATATTTGGTAACATTTTACTTTAGTGGGACTAAAAAATATATCGTCTTCTAGGATGTCACAGTGTGCTTTTGGAGACAGAAATTCAGGCAGTGCATTTCTCTCGTGTAGTGTATTAGTTTACAAAAAAAGCTTTTTACATCTATTTTTCACCTTTGAGCAATACAAGATGGTTGATTTGTCTTTATAGCATTGGATGCAGCACTCCAGCTGAAATCTCAGGAAAGGAGAGTAGGGGGGGCAGAATCCCCTCCCTCCCTTGCTGGCCACACTGCTTTGGATGCAGCCCAGGACATGTTTGGTTTCTGGACCATGAGTGCAGATGGCTGGGTCATGTTCAGCCTCCCATGCACCAGCATCCCCAAGTCCTTCTGGCCAGGGTTGCTCTGATCTGTTCATCCTGCAGCCTGGGATGGTACTGAGGGTTGCACAGATGCAGGTGCAGCACCTTGCACTTGATCTGTTAAACCTCAAGAGATTCCCACTTTTTGAGCTTGTCTGAGTCCCTCTAGATGTCATCCCATCCCTCAAGTGTGTCAGTTGCACTACTCAGCTCAGTGTCATCTGCAAATCTGCTGAGGGTTCAGTCAGTCCCTTTTTCTATGACATTAATGAAGATAATAAATACAATTGGTCCCCACACAGATTCCTGAGGGACGCCACTTTTCAGCGATGTCCATCAGATTTTGAGCCTATGACTGCTACCCTCTGGATATGATCACCCAACCACTGTCTTATCCATCTTACAGTTGACCCATCGAAACCTCTCCAATATGGAGAAAAGGATGTTGTGGGGGGCTGTGTCAAAGGCCCTAGAGAAGTCCAGATAAATGACATCTGTAACCTTTCCCTCATCTGCTGATGCAGCCACTCCATCAGAGAAGGCCATCAGGCTCATAAGCCAGGACTTGATCTTGGTGAAGCTGCCCTGGTTATCTCAAATCACCTCAATATACTTCAGTCTGAATTCTAGGAATTCCATGATATTTCCAGGCACAGAAGTAAGGCTGACAGTTCAGTAGTTCCCAGGGTCTTCCTTTCTATTCATAATGAAGATGTACAAATCCATATGATCAAATTCTGGGGCCCAAAGGAACTTTCTCTCCCCTGCTTGTTGACTGTTGGTCAACAGCTTTTTTGACATGTGAGCTACTGTTATATTCCTCTTTTCCAGGAGTACTTTCAATATCAATCCATAAGCCCTACCTTCATTTGAAAATAATTCACTTTTAGGCCAGTCAGAAGTTTCAGAAAAAAAAAATGGATTAATTTCTTGTGTTGATGGTCTAAGATCATTAGATAGGGAGTATAATCTCCTTTTGTGCTTGCAGACTGTCTTTGTGTTCCTCAATAATTTACACAGATACAACTTTGAACTATCTTTTGCTACCTTCAGATTGTGTTTAAATTACTTTATTTCACTTTTGCATTTCAAGTTCAGGACAAATCTCATTTTTCATTAAAGATATATTGAGCCCACTTGGATAGAAAAGCAGCAAAAGGGGGAAATTGACAAATAAGAAACGTACCTATTTAGAAGACTAAAAATTTTGAATTAAGAGCTTGATAAATTGTTGCACATACTAGGCATCATGTGCATATTATTTACTAAAGTAGATTGAATCATGCAGAGAGAGAATTTGCACTTGAATTCATCTCAATGCTTCATATTATGAAGGGAAGCAGTAAAGAGGCTTGTCTAAAAGAAATTATGTAAGACAAGAATGTTCCTAAAGTTTTGGAAGATTTGATTAGTCTTTTCATTTCTTCATTGTCCTTGTACATTTGTCCTAATCTTTACAATGTTTCAAATGGATAATAAAAATACAATGAAAACCAGGAAAAATGTTGGGGAATCTAAAGCAATGCAAATGAGGGTATTTTTAAGAATTCAAAGGGACTTACAAATATTTACCTTCACTGTGAAAGTGGCCTATTTTTTTTTACAATTGAGTTTAAACAAGCAGTATTTATAGTTTATCAAGGAAAAAAAAAAGTGCATATATTATCATTATTATTACTTACCACCTTATCCAGAAAGCCTTTAAGAAAAAGGAGAGGAAACAAATTGCATGAACATGAACGTGTTGAGCCAAACAAGAGGCACAGGATGTCAATCACTTGCACATGGATGATGGTGTCCATCAAGTTTGCTAAAAGTCTTTTCAATCAGAGGAAAAATATCAAAGCCTTGTAGTGATTGTAAATTGCATGGATTCCCCATTCTCATGAGCTAGCTCTGGTTTGGTTATTAAATCCACAGCCCATAAAAAGGTTTCTTTATATAAATATCAATCTTTCTATCAGTGGTGCATGAAACCTACCTAGCAACATAAGGTATTAAGATCATCCATCAGCAGCCTTATAGCAATCAAAGAGGTTTCATCACTTTCTTCTGTTGGTTGGCTTTTCTAAAGGCCAAATAGAACTTAGCTGGATATTCATATTTCAGAGAAACTGTGGACCATTAACCATGTCTCCATACATAAGATTTGTATGAGAAAATGTTGACATTTGCACTGGCAGGAACAGCACTGATTAAAGTGTTTTGCTTTCATTCCTAATATTTTCTTCACCAAAAAAGGGCAGATTTTTAGAAACAGAGAATTGTTTCTCAAATTCCCTGTGTTATTGAGGTTCTTTGTTTCATAAATTTACTGTTTCTCAACTGTGTAACAGGGAAGAGAAATATTACCTTGTTAGCGTGTCTCTCTGTCTGATAAACAAATACAATTTGATGTGTGCTAAAAGAAGTGTGAGAGAGAATATATGTAGGTAATCAGACATGTACTCATAAAATAAATGATATGAAATAAAATTGAGGAAGTGAGGAAGTTAAATACAAACTGCAAAGTTTTAAATTTAATCTCAATAGTAAAAAAATTCATTCATTCTCTCCTAGTATTTCAGTCATTCTGTAGTTCAGAACTGAAAGGTCAACACATTGCTCAACATGTCATAGTCTTTTCTACACAAATTCACCACATCAGTAACTAAAAAATATAGCAGATCAAAGTATTCGAAGATACTCACAATTAGCTTGTTCCTTGATTGCTTGTGTTTGACCAAGCTAATTATTCATTGCTTCTTTCCAGATTTACAGTAATTGCCAAAGAGTGTTTTTAGAAGGATAGCTGCCAGAAGGGCAGAAGAAACAGCTCAGAGAACACTAATAGGACTTAAAACCAGCAGCTTTTGAAAGTCATGTGACCTGTCATACCAGTGTATCTGACTGCTGCATCTTAAATAAGAGCAGGGGAGTAGGGCTAGGAGTTTGATTTTGTGATTTGACTTGAAACTGATGACACTGCTTCAATCCACAGAACAACTAAACTCATATGGCAGAGATCATTGTGTTTATGATTCACTGAAAGGAGCAGGTGTTGCCCTAAAGTTCATTTCAATACTTCACTGGCAAAATATATCTTTATGTATAGCCAGATCTACCAATTTTTAAAAAAGAAAGACTCATTTTCAATTGCATATATTTGTTTATGCTCAGTAGCCACTTGATTTTAAAGAGCAACCAACTGATACCATTTTGTATAAACCCTGGAAAAAAACTCAGGATGGCACAGCTAAATCATGCAGAAAGTGACACAGATATAAAAATGCTGGAAGCTTTGGTGGCAAGACTAGTTAATAGCTTACTTCTTCTCACTGTAAATGAAATACAACTCCAAATTGCTTATTAGATCAGCTACAGCATACTGCAGTATCTTTAATTTTTAATATCGGATTATCAACATTCATGAAGCAAAATATTTGTGTTAAAACTTAATCAAGGAATAATTTTTAAAAGTGAATGCATAAATTTAAAATTCTACTAACTTCAAAGATATTACTCTTTTCTTAGACATCTAAGGCAATAAAAAGAAGTTAAAGCTGAGAAACACATTCTTTAAAATGTGTTGTTTATTTTGTCCTTTAAACATACAGACACTGCTGAAAGCTGCAGCAACATAACTCTTCTAAGCCTACATTCTCTGTTTCCTAGCAATACTGAGTAAATGAGTGGTGTGACATGGTAAAGAAGAAAATTTTTAGAATTTAATATTTTTATATTGTCATTAGTAGAGTTCTCATAACAGTTAAGCTGCTGCTACTACCTAAGCAAAGAAGACTCTTAGAAGCAAATCCATAATATAAGTCAAAGCATAATATGTGTCCAGACATGACTGAGATTAAAAGTTGCAAAGGTGATCCATCTTAATGTAGCAATATGGACTAGGAAAATCCTGACCAATCCTAGGACAAGGTTATGGGAGACAGATCAAGTTCTACCTGCAACTTGATACAGCTTAAATTCACTCTCTGATTATCCTCAAAGGCTGCTGGCCAGTACGGGTGAAAGCACGGAAATTGCTGATTTTTGTTAAAATATTCAAAAAGCACTAGACCAGAGAAAGGAATTGAGAACAGTACTAAGCATGACTTCAAAGATTAACGATTAAGCAGGTAGGATCAAAAGAATCATTGCTGTCGAGCACTATTCAAAGGACTGTTAATGTTCTCCATGCAGTGACTTCATCTGAGAACTATGATCAAATTTCCTATTGAGAACCTTATTTTTGTCAACTTTGACCACCCTATTTCATCTAGCAGTGAGCCAAAGAGGAAAGGAAGTAAAGGATGTGCTCTGAAGACTCAGCAATTGATTAGCAAAAGTCCATTGCAAGTGCAGCCTTTGTGTACACTACAGTGATAATCTTGTGATTAGTTGGTTGCTTATATGCTCATTTTAATTCTTAAAATTCCAATATTTCGTCTATCAACATATCACATGAGAACTTTTGCTTTATTTGCCTTGTTATCTGACAATTTTTGCAGTATTTCTGATTCTGCAGGATACACCTGAAATAAGAATCTACTTTTGCCAACATCTAATTTGTATTGACTGCACTTTGCAGAAAGGTTATGAAATTTTATGGTACTAAAACATTTAGTTAAGCACCGGCACTCAGCCTCCAAGCTCTGTCTTACAGGTAGTATGAATTACTTTCTTCTGACATATCAGTGATTTTGTTCCATTTTCTTGGATATCATTAACACATTTAAGTGCTATAGCTAATAATGAAATCCTAGGACTGGGTATCACCGTGCCACTGGAAGTACTGATCAATCAGTATCTAGGCAGAGATGAAGCCAATTTACTTTAATATCATCGAAAATGGTCTGCCTATACAAGATGTATGAGCTATTTAACAACTTAAATACCCCTCTATTGGATTAGTGTATTTTATCTGTTTTGTACAGAAGATGCAGTGCAGTAGTGTCTGAAAAATCAGGTATGGTATTTAGTGATATTTTAATACCTTTGGGGTACTCATCTAACTGAAATTCCAATTCTGATCTAATTAGTTATGGGAATAATAAATGTGGGAATGATTTTCCATTTTTAATACACTGAGCTCAGTAAAACAGTGACAGTAAGGGTAATGGGGTGAAACTGCTCATATTGCTGCTTTCAGAGGATTCTTTTAATATGACCCTTTTCAGCTAGACCATGCAAGTCTTGTTGATAACATTGTATTACTGTGACTTTATTTATTGCAGAATCAAAAAAAAAAGCTTATATTTTTAATAATATCTTCCTTACAAAGAAAAATGCTTGCTGTGAATGAACATCACATTGAGACCATTCATCATGTAACTGCTACGAAACATGTGGGTTTTTTCCAGGCAGGGTTGATCTTGTACTGACATTGGTTCTATGATTTGTTGGAAAAACCCTTCAGGAGTCTTGTTCTTGCACACAGTCCTGGAAGACCCCTCTTCTACTAAGCTTTCACTGTCAGCAGATCCTTCCAGGGTTTCACAGACAATTTTTTGTTTGCAAAAAACAAAAAAGGATCCTTCCAGGGTTGCACAGACTCTTAGGGATTTGAACAGAATGGTAAAGGCTATTCTTTTTAAAGCAAAAGTAGAATAGAGCAGTCCTGAAATGAGGACAATTTAAGTTAGCTTTCTAATTCTTCAAGTGAAAGTTACTTGAGAAAATTGTCTCAATCATATGTACTTGGATTTGAGGCTAGAGTTCGAAAAAACTGGATAAGCGTCTTTGCAGTACTTATGTTGATTTACAATAGCACCTGTAACACTGGTAATGATCCAAAAAATAGAAATAAAACAAATATTGTGATCATATTTTGAAAGAGAGAGACAGGCAAGAGAAATGGTCTGACAGGAACATAATCAGCACAAGAAATGAAAGTACAAAATCTTGCACATGGAGAGGAACAACCTGATGGCACTGCTGTGTACTGGGGACATCCAGCTTGAAAGCAACTTTGCAGAAAAGAACCTGGGGTTCATGGTGGACACCTAGTTGAACATGTCTGAGCAGGAAATTGTTTGAGTCCCCATCCCTGGAGATATTTCAGATGTGTAGTTGTGGCACTTAGGGACAAGGTTTAGTGGTGGACTTGGCAGTGCAGGGTTAATGGTTGGACGCAGAGGTCTTAAGAGTCTTTTCCAACATAAATGAGTCTATGAGCCTGTGATGTGCACTTGCCACAAAGAATCCTGATGGTATTCTGGGCTTCCTTAACAGCAGTTAAAAGGAGGTGATTCTTCCCCTTTATGACCTTTGTTTCCAGAACTGAAGTTGTAGGTGAAGGTGTAATGGTGAAGGTGTGCAACTGAATTTGCAGGTGAGCCCTTTGCATATTTAATTTAGTCTTCCTGGTTTTCTCTTTTTATGTGCATGTTTACCTTGTGGTGAAAAAAACAAGATCAGAGTCTTACAATGACATTGAAAACAATATCCAATTTATTTTTAAGTGACTTTCTCATTATTCAGGAAGACTAATTATAACTGCTTTAATACCATTAAAAAGGCTGTAAAACCCTTTGCTTCCTTGAAAAGTAACAATAAGTCTTAAAAAGAAATATTTACTTAATATATCATAGTTTGATATTCTAAAGTTTTATCTTTACCTTTACTGAAGAAGATTTAAAAAAAATTACCAGTTGCTATGCAACTAAGCAAATTGAGTTTTGTGCATTTGAAATGACAAATGTTACTTAACTATTTAATACAAACATTATATATCTATTTAATATTGTACATGAGTGGGTCAAACTGATAGTGTGATTCTTCTAGGCCAATTTATTTAATCAGAAGTACTACAGCATCTCCAAGTGCAATGACTATCCTAAAGGAACAAAGCAATACTCTGATTTACAAACATGGAAATCTCAAATGACAGCACTGGAGTCCCTTATGTCTGAAATTGGGACTGCAGCCGATGCTGAGCGCAGTCATGGTTTCACAGCAGAAGACGAATGTTAACACATGGTAGCTGGATAAATACTGAAGAATTCAGAATTATTAAATCTCTGGGAAATATTTAGGGAAATATATCTTCCACTTTTGTGTAATGAGAAAAAGAATAATTTTCTTAATCATAGTCCTTACATAAATGCAACAAGAAAGAATCTTTTAATTAGTAAGAGCACTGCAGGAGCCTGTGGCTAAATACTGACAGTGGAAAAGTGCAAACCACAATAAACCTGTTCTTTTGCAGCATGTATGCTATTTAACCATTAAACCAACTTTTTTTTTCAAAAGTGATGTTAGATCCCTTTTTCTATAGTGTTTAAATTGTGATAGAAATACAAGTATACTCCTGTCTTAGCCTGAAATCAGACTACATTGTCACAGCAGTCCATACTAGTTTTCCAGCTTGTGATCTGAGCAGTGGCCAGTGGGGAACACGTATGAGACAAGGTTCAGAATCTGAAGCAATTACACTTTTTTGTTTAATTTCCTCCTACCCCCTTGTGAGAAATAAATAAATTACTCTCTAACTTCAGCTTCATAACATAACAGTACTTTTATGTTGTGGAACGGACTTGGACTTGGACTTAGGGTAGAAGGCAGGTAAATTACATCACACAATCTTCCTCTGCCCCCCACAGAAGACTTTGTAACATTCCCAGAAAATTTGACTCAATTTTCTCCAAAACATCACCTAAATCATATATGCTGTACGATGGGATCTGCCTTTTTTTTTTCTCTCTCATTTTTTTTTTAACCTTCTTTTTCATATGATACCTTCTAAAGTCTAACTTCAAGAAGAACTGATGAAGATTAGTGCTTTTAGTTAAGAAAATCTGTCTTTTATAGATAAATTTAACTTCATTCAAACTTCAATAGTTGTACCATGCCAAAGGCATTTCCTTTGCATGGTACAACTATTTCACCTCAACTTCCTACACTACAAAATTAAAAGATTTATTATAGATAATTTTCAAATCCACATGGAACAGCATATACATATCTGTATTATATTAATTGTGATAACTTAGATAGTGCTACTCAAATAGACAATGCAATTTTTCATAGTTAAAAGGATTTATACAGAAGAGTGGACAGTATTTTTTCTGTTTAAGAGATAGCAGTCTCATTTGCATAATGTGAACACACCCAGTAATGTAATATTTCTGTTCTGTATACATTTTTGCATTGAATGATACATTTTCTAAAATCTTATTGCATACAAACATTTATTTCAGACCATGTTTTGGGATACACCTATATGTGATCTGAAGAAGTCAACAACAGGCAAGATGGGGCTAGAAGGGTACAAACACCCCATCAGAGGTGCATAGAGCTAACTAAAAGAACTAAGCATAAAATATTTTTCTCTTATGTGATGTTTGTATACCATCTTTACTTTAGCATCTAGATCTCAGATTCCATAGAATTAGCTTAGGCCTAATGTATGAGCAAGCCAGGGTTGGTGACTCAGCAGCTGCCAGTCTCCTCCAGCCAGATGATTTATTCTTTAGATAAAACTCAATTTGCCTTTCCTTAAAGGTCCTGCATCCTCTCTAGGACTACAGAGTGTTGATCTTGACATATATTATCTTCTCTTTCTCAAAAAAATTCCCTATTCACATGCATCAGCAGTTTTCAACTGGCATGTGTGAGATGAATATGTGATAGGAACTCATAAAATGTCTGTGAAGAGAGCTGGTAGGTCAATGGGAGTCTCCATTTCTAGCACCTCTGTATCAAAAGTAGATGCAATTTCTACAGAAGTATCTATGAAAATATTTAATTAAGATATATTTAGAGTACATCCCTACTTTTTAGTAATTCAGCCATCCTTCTTGAATGGCTACACAGTACTTATGCCTCTGTTAACTGATGATGTTCAGCTAACTGGTGTAGTTGAAAACAAATCTGGCAGAAAGAAACCAGGATCTGATTCAGAAAAAGTCCAGGAATTCATAGCAAGTACAGGGGAAGAGACAGAATAGACCAGGACTTTCCTCTTTTGAGACAATTTTCTGTTATATTTTCTTAGTCTTTACATCAAGATACAACAATACTGATATTTTTTTGATATTATATTTTATTTATAATATTATTTATTATTTTATTTTGATATTATATAATACTGATATTTCTGATATTGATATTATCCAAGGCTAATTGAAACTTTTAGTTTTATTCCCAAATCTGATTTAGGACAAGCTAACTAGATTTGTGTAGGAAGTTTATGGTGTTGTTGTCATCATATTATTCATGTTCTGCCCACTGAAAGACAGCAGTGATGTTCCTGTTCCTTGTTTAGGGATGGGGAGGTGCTATAGCTGGCACAGGATTAGATTTTTGCTTTTTGTCACAATTTATTACACTCTGCAAGATCAGTTTGGGTAGCTGTGGAAAGTTTGAATATCAGGCTCCAACTTCATAGAAAATATACAAATAAAAAAACTAGCTATCTGTGTCACAGCTGGAGAATATGTTTAACATCGAACTGTCTGCCAGCACTTTGTGAATAACAGTGAATTTGCCTAAACATACAATTTTGTATTATTATTAACACAGTTTACTTCCTGCAGAGTGTTTACATACTCAGTGCAAGTAGCCACAGGCTATTTTCAGAGCTATTAAATAAAGCATCTTAAAGAATTAAAATAATAGATACCACTCTATTTTATTTAGAAATTTTAGACAAAAATGTCAGGTTTTAATAGGAAATGTCCTTCCCTTAATTTTATGTGCACAGATAAATCCCCCTTTACATATTTTGGTCCCATCAGAATTTGTAGGGCACTGTAGAGAACATGTATATTCAGTTGGTTAGGCACAGCTTGAAGTAACTCAGAAATGAGTAATACTGGGAAGAAAAGTTTTAAAAATCCACTGAATGGAATCTAGTTGAATCCAAATGAAACAGAACTAAAAGGGATAGTCTGACCTGGCACAAGCTGCACAAGGAAATAAAAAATGAAGAGAAATACTATTCAGCTTTTTGGTAGTAAAGAATACAGCTCAATATTTACCTTTTCTCTTGGTGCAAGCTTCTTGATTTCCCTACTGAAAATTCAGATACAAATAATGATATTTGGGTAGAGAAGCTTTTAGCACACTGTTGACAATTCCATTTAATCATGCTGTTCTTCACATTTTTTATTTCAAGTGTAAATAGAAGATGTATTTTCCACTGATTCTTGTCCTGTCTAATGTGAATATTTACTGAACATCAAAAGAAAATCGCAATATTCCCTGAAGCTGTGGTCTCAAAGGATATGGACTCTCTAAAGTGTTGTGCTTAGGATGTCATTGCAGTTTCTGCAAACATTGCAATGAATCCTTCTCCTGCATCTGCAGATTTATGCCTTAATCCATTGCTGACTTAGCAATGATAATAATGAGACACAGTTATATGGCTGCAAATATAAAGCTAACATAACTTCCATCTTATTTTTCAGCTGACTTAGGGCATTTTTTTAAGCAGCTAATTCTCAGAATGAAAATGGAGTTCAGCAGTGACCTGGACATGGGAGTTGAGTGCACACTAAAATAAGTTTTCCAGCAATACTAACTTATGAGAAGTCATTGATTCCCTCAAGGATAGAGAGGCTGTACAGAGAGGTCTTGATAGAGTATAGAGCTATCACCAATCATGAAATTTAACAAGGACAAATGCTGGATTCTGCATCTGCAACTGTGTAATCCAGCATGCACATGTGGACTGGGAGACACGGCTCAAGCATAGCCCTGAAGAAAGGGAGCTGGGGGGTTGGATTGATTTTTAGCTCAATATGAGTGAACAGTTTGTGCTAGGAGCCAAAAGGGCCAGCCACATCCTGGAGTGCATCAAGCAGAGTACAGCTGACTGTTCAGGAGATGTGAGTTTCCCACTATCCTGGGGACACAAGCTGCCTCAGCTTGACTAATGTCTAACTAAAAACTAATGTGT
>WBNO01010544.1:0-16138 GCA_013400575.1 Peucedramus taeniatus
AGCATGCACACAGATTTTAAGGAAATGCACTACATCAGAGTTTTGTTTAAGCAAGTGCATACTTGTGCACAACTGAGTAACCTCGTCCGATTGTGAACTTGATTGTTAACGTATGGTGTGCTTCCATCCTTCACCACTCCCAGGACTTTGACTGTCATAGTCACATTCTTCTTGAGGGATACTGGAATTAAAACAGAAAACATTAATCTATTGATACATGCAGAAATTAAATCTCAAATAGAGTTCCAAAATCGCTTAAAACACATGTGCTAACCAAATCCCACTCAGACTTACCTGGTTATACATTACTGGAGTAATTACTGGGTATAGTATTTTTATACATAGGCAGTAACTCACGAGCCCTGTACTGAATCTTGACAGATTAACAATTACTAATACAGTATTTCTCACATATATACAGGGAAGCTGTATTGAAAAATCAGTAGCATTACAATCTACACATTTAATTCCCCCCAAAATGAAGAAGGAAATACATAGATTACCCTGATGCTATTGTTTTCACAAAAATAACAAACATCTTTTCCCCTACTCCTGTTGCTTACAACTCAATCAGTGCTGTCCATGTCTTTACCCAGGGAGGGGTGTGAAGTGGAAGAAAAACATAGTAAGGAAAAACCCACCAACCACAGCCAGAAAGCAACGGGATCATGCATGTGACAGATGGAATTAAAGATACAATAGAAGGTTGCTATAGCAGTTTCCTGAGAATTAGGTTAGATTCTCACCATCGTGCTGATCCAACTCAACCACACAGGTCAGCCACAGCTGCTGGTTGTAAGTTGACAGTGGTGGCGAACTTAAATTAAACGGCTTCAGCTGTAAAAAACCCCAAAAGGTTAGCACCAGCCTTTACACTGTTACGTGACATATCTGTTGTTACAACGATGAAAGGCATGTTAATTACGTCTGTGATAATGTTTTTGAGAAGAGTTTTGTATGTGCTACTCTGGACAGTCACATAGAAGTCTTCCAGAGAAGTAGCTTAAACAGCACATGTATTTTGCAAAGCACTGAAGTAAGGCGAAGTACAACTACCTAAACCCTATAAAAGCAGCAGCAATAAAACAGAAAAGTTCAGATGTGAAAAACAAAATCCTGAGGCCTAGCCTGAATATAAGAAATAATTTTTAGCACTTTACATCAAAAGTCAGATTTGTGGGCCTTCATCTGCTACACAACTTTAAACCTGTTAAACAACAGTTACAAAAAAGCCCTATTTTCCACTAGGTTTTCTAAATATTCCACATTCAGTTCAAGGATGAAAGGTATCATAACAGATAAAACCTACACACAGGAAAGACTTCTCTAATTTGAAATCAAGATGTGCTTGACAAAAAATAAAACCCACCCACAGTACTGTATCAATCCAAACATATATAGGTGACTGTTAGGTAAAAGAAAAAAAAAGTCCCAGTGTATTTAAAGGAAATGCACTTTAATAAAAAAACTGCAACAAAACCTTTTTAGCCCTTTCACAAAAAATACTTTAGATATTAGGTTGACAATGAAGAGCCAGACAAATAAAAATGCAAGAACTGAGAAGCAAAATATGATAGCATTTGAGAACATGTGAATGTTCCTCTTAGGAAGCCAGATACCAAGTCTTGGTCACATGAGAGTGAACAATTAACAAGAAATATTCCTTTAGAGATGACAGAAAGGGAAATCACAAGAGGGATAGCATTAGTTGTCACTGAATGCATTGTTTTTCAATGCATGTTCTCAATTTCTCTTTCTGAACCCCCTACAAGAATATCCAACATTAATTCACCAGGGAAAAACCTCACATGTTTTTTTACCAGAAACTGCTGTGCAGAAACATCCTAGAAAGCTCTACCTGACCTGCTCACAACAGTAAGACACCAGAAATTGCTGCTGGGCTATTCATGAAATAACACAGTGGTAGTACAATACTGCAAGTTCAGCTTCAAATTGGAAAGCACTACTAAGGCATTCTGCAGCAGAAGTTTAAATATTTAAAATAACTGGGGGGAAGGAGGGAAATGTTTAACATTACTAACATCAAATAAAGCCATTCATATAATCCAACAATATTTATTAACTCTTACCTTTAGGCTGTTATTTAAGTCAGTTCTTGCTACAGAAGTTTCAATTACATTAGGACCTACACAATATATAAGAAGGAAGAAAGAAAATAATATTGAAGTATACATACAAGTGATGATGTAAATATAGGTTTTCAAAAGACTGTACAAAATATGCCCTGCAAAGCAGGTAAATAGTATTCCACTTTTCAGATGTTTCAGATAAAGGGTAAAGCACTCAGATATTTCAGTTGGTAAGTCATCATATATTAGTAATTAAGTCTTGACAAAACAAATAGAATTCGCCTTTTTTAAGGGTTTTTATTTTCTTAATTGGAAGATATGAACCAATATTGGGACAGAGAAATCACAGTCAAAGTTTTTAAGAACAGCAACCAAACAAATAATGAAGCTCTAGTGCTGTAACTGCTTCTTCTCTAGAAAGTGATATATAAAAGCTTTTGAAACAAATGATATATAAAAGCTTTTGAAACAAAATCATGCTGTGGCAGCGCTACTAATAAATGGAGACTAATTTAGGCAAAGAACTACCCTGAACTGATGAACTGCACAGCTACAGAAAATGAGTTCTGCACCTTGGATTTTATTTGAACTTGTCTCACCCCGAAGATAACACAGACCCATTGTGAAAAGAGAAAGAAAGTGAGTGCAACTTGGAAAAAAGACCAAACAAAGCAGTGTCTGTTTTCGGTTACAGGAACTGTAAGAGCAGCATCCATCTCTGTTCAAACTGTCTTCATTTCTCAGATGAAAATCAAGAGTTCTGCCAGACTTCCCAAACTGCAGGTATAGATGTTGAGTGTGGGCAATGGCATATTTAAGTAGCATAGAAAATATGGATGTATCTCCCACACTTTCATTTATTTAGTGGGTTTGGTGAGCTTTTCTCAGACTGTTCCATTTAATGAGGGAGCATTCTGTTGTTAGGGTCCCTCCTTCTACTCACAGGAAGCAAGCAGCTGTCAACAAAAGCCACGAGGAATATCACAGTAATTGTTCAGTGCGTCTCCTCCCAAGGTAAACAGCATTCTTTTAAAAGCATTTAAGTTTTAATAATGAACAGTGTCAGCCAAACTATCCAGCAAACCAATCATACAAGGACAAGAATCCCACAGCCATGACAATTCCTGAAGGGGATCACAGGCAAGGCCTGGGACAACAGCATGGTACAGATGACCAAGTGTTGCTTACAGCAGCCAAGTCTCCTGGGTCAAATATCATTCAATTTTAAAACCAAATAGCCCAATTACACTAAATTAAATATTTTTTTTCCCCTTTATCATAAAATGCACTTTTGCAAATGTGTTTATGCAGTATTTTAGTGGCCAAATAATGTCCTTCAGCAAGTCACAGGAACATCAGCACTAAACCTTTGTGAACTGAAAGCCTGTTTAGACCTTTGGCTGCTATAATAAATCAAACAGCAAGAAAGAAGGTTTTATTTCACAGACAAATTTTATTATTGAAGGCTATTATGAAAAATGTACTGCCTACAAGGCACAGATGGGCATAAAAAGCCCAAACAGCTGCCTCCAATTAACCCACCCTCCTTTCCAAGTCAGGCAGGACTGGATGGCTCCCAGGCCTGGGAGCTCTTCTCACTCTAAAGGAGGTGAAGGACAGGACAGAGATAGAGACAACCCAACAGACAGGTCAGTAAGTGTCAGAGAGGGGCACAGGAGAGCACAATGGACATGCTGAGTGATGTGGAAGTCAGCAGTAAATTAGGGGAGGATGGTAACTACCTAAAGTAATTCCTATATAGGGGGTGGGTTCCTTAATGAGTACCGGTCCCTCCTTTTCCTTCTCCCTGTCATTAACTTCTGTATTGATAAAGCTCTCCTGACAGCAGAGTATCAGTATATTTAACACTGCTAGGAGAGCACACTGACTTATTTTTCAAGTATGTTTTAGCCCTGGAAAAGCTCTCTGGCATGAAATAAAGAAGAGTCCCATGCTCCTCAGCTCCCTAGTGACACTGCATCTTTGTTGACCAGACTACCACAAATCTCTCTGATCTCCAGGATGAGTACCCAGGCACTATGTGCTTAGCCTCCCAGGTCATGTCAGGACTCTCACAAAGATCTCTCAAACCACAGACCTAAGCTCATATATGTTTGACAAGTCAAGTTCATGTTTTTACACTAAAATATTTTATATTTATGTGGCATCTATCACCCAAATATTTAGAAGGCTTTACAAACAGTTATCAGTTTCCTCACAGGAAATAAAGTATTAGTACTACCATTTAATATAGAAATACAAGGAAAAACAATTAATGCAGCAGTCTGCTGAAAAATTATGTTGCAATGAATCTGCTTTTGTTTCATTTTATCAACTCTCCCCTACAAAGCAGCTGTAAATACCAAGGCTTTGTAGGTAGTACTCCTATGAAAAAGAAAGATGGAAGAAACACTTCTCTGTCCCTGTCAAGACAAAGGCTTCCTCAGACATCTCAGGAGCAGTAAGCTCATGAGCATTTAAATACATCTGTACATACCAACAGGTTTAGACAAAGTATATGAGAACTGTAATCTTTTAAAAAGAGAACATCCTTACCTGCTATTCCTATGAAGACTGTCAGACCAAAACAAATAAAGAATACTACAAAGACGAGAACAAAATGCCTTTTGGACAGTGTATACAATCGCATCGGGGCCAGCCTACAGCAAACAAAAGAAACCACAGAATTAGTGTTGGTTGTATTTCTAAAGGGGCAGAAAATAAATCCCATTCATTCTTCAACAAAGAAAATTAAACCAAACTCTGAGGTAACCCGTAACGCTAAGAAAAAAGATATTAATGCTATTTCATAGAGGAAATATAACAGGAATTATTAAACACATGTATGTACATACACATCTGTGCTCCAAAATTTATGAATTTCTCCCATTTTTTTAATGCTATGGTTTTCTACTGTCCTAACACTTGAGCAATAGGAAGCATTTCTTAAAGGGAGAAAAGGTTGTTTTTCTTATTTCATACATTAATAACTTATACATCCAAGACCTTATGTCTCCTGCAATGAAAGCTTAATCTAAAGGGGCAGACATCACTAACAACTCAGTTACCTGCACAGGATCTTGATGAATTGTCTATATCCTATATACCAGGATCATCCCTAGCAAGGAGTAGGGCAAAACTCCAGATCTGCATACTCAGGCCTTGAATTGTTGTCTGAGCTCCACCAAAGCTTGGGAAATAAAAACCTGAACTCAAGTTTACTGCTGGACACCTAAATACAAATACAAGCAATGGCATCTCTTGCACTATGCATTGGTGGTTGTCATTAGGTTAAAGACAAAACGAGGGGTGGGGTGTGGGTGTGCATTGAAAATACCAACTGCATTCCCTGGAAAACAGGTAACTTCCAGTTCTGTTAGCCTAAGAGAAATATCAAATAACTCATCTTACATAAGGTGGATAAATGCATCATGTTTGAAAATACAGCCAGCATTTCCTCTTGAGTTACACCAGACCTGAGCAACCACATGCCTGACTTTCTACTGCTGTTCCAGGAGGTATGATCATAGGAATCTGTACAGTTTACAGGGAAAGCTGTAGGACTGGGGGGCTGATGAGCTGGTGGCGGTGTTTTTCAATAAGTTTGTATGAGCACCATCATGGAAAGAAATGAAACCTTAAGACTTTAATGACAGCACTCGCTTTTAGCTTGGAATAAAACTACTTGGGATAAAACTTCTTTCTTCTTTTCAGCAGCTCAATGGTGCTCTTACTGGTTCACCACATTAACAAAGAATTGCAGAAGAGGTGATGAAATCCTCCCCATAAGCCCAGCCTGAACTCTGGGATGAGGTACCATGTGCTGCATGCATGCCTTAAAAGCAAGGCAAACAATTCATTTTAAACCAGTACAAGGATTTAATAATAACAACCTCTTTTTTCTTTGAGAATCACTGCATTTTGTCCAAATGAAGCACTACCAAAACACTTTGCATTATTTCTTTACTGTAAAGTTTGAGAGATCCAAATCTTAATTTATTGACACACAAAGGAGGTGCGGAAGGGAGGAAAGCCCCGTAGAAGTAATGAGAACTGCAAACAAGTAGCTGCAAATGTTATGAGTCTGCACAAACTGGCTGTGCAGGACTCCAGGCACTTCACCTGCAAAACACTTGCTACACACCTTTACACACAGCAGAAACTCTGCATCAGTCTAGAGGTTAGAATGGCTGATTGTACAGCCAAAAAAGGCAAACCCTACATGAAATACCATATAAGCAATATCAGATCATCACACAGAAGCCTCACAGACAAATAGGATTTTAAGCTGACTTTTAAAAACACCAATTAATAGAGGCATTTCAAACCAGAACTTGTCTGCACAAGTTTTGCAGGGATGTAACTGCAATATTTTTCTTATATCAATGTCTTAAAACCTCAGCCTTCACACACTTAAACCATGTTAAAGCTATTAAATCTGTACTAGTACTAAAACAACTAACTAAGGTGCATTTTTCCATCAGCTCCAGGGGCTCCTTCAGTTCCACAGATGACCTGATATTCCTTGTCTACCTAAGTATACCAAGTATGGTATATTATCTTGAGATACCAAAACGAGAAAATCCTACACATATAAAAACAGTACATAAAATGTGGACATGCCTAAATTAACTGTAAGAGTTCAAGTGGATACCAAATGCTTCATGGCAGAGCACATACTGAGGATCTCTCCACACAGGAAAGTCCACGGGTTAAGCATAGCTGACAAATGGAGGAGTATCCTGCTTGCAGTAAACCATAACATATACTTGTGCTGTCTGAACAGCTCACATCTGGGCATCCACTTGGCAGCTACAGGCTGATGCAGGATACTTCCAATTTGCTGTGCATGTTCTTGGTTCTTTTGATAAATTCCCTAATTTCAAAGTTTTTGCAGACATTTCAAAATGCATGATGTGGACATAAAAAGCAGCTCCCTCTCCACACTCCTTACAGGAAAGACACCAGTTCCTCACCCAGCCAAGAGTGTTACAACCACTGGCAATTAGCACCCTGGTTCACTCATAAGCCAGAGTAGATGTGCTTGTGAGCTTTTGAAGAAACATGTTCCAGACATTGGCTCATTCTTTATTCCAGCTGCTCTCCAGATGGTGCAACACCTAGTAGTTGGAATGGGTAGGTGTACACCTACCTACCAACAGGATGCTGTAACCAGCCATGAGTGGAGACAGAGAGCAGGGACACAACCCGTGTCTTCCTTTCATTCGCACCTGTACTCCTCAAGTCTCGCTTAAGCCACTGACTGAATGTGCTGCTTTACAGGTCAGTAAGGCAACATGGACACCTTTAGAAACAGCAAATGTAAGAACTCAGCCAAATCTTAACTGCATTTCTCATGAGAGCAAACAACAGTTTGCAGCACTCCCGTCAGGCGATGCACGCTCCACTGGCCCTCGCCGCAGCTGCAGAACTTCCTTGTGCAGATTTAAGTGGCTCATTGCACCTACCAGAAGTTGGCATACAAAGCAGGTAAAACCACCTTCCGTAAGTTCATTGTTTAACACCTGCCTTTTGGAAAGAGATTTCATAAATTTTATGAATATACGTAAGTGCAAGTTGGTGATGCCCCACTGACAGCCTCTATCTTTCATTTGAAAGACCCAAGAAAGAATGAAATGTTGGAAATAATTTATGGGAAAATCAAAAAATATTCCTCACTCTGGATGCACCTGTTCAAACAAGTGAAGAGCTGTGCTCTGCTATACCAAGCAAAGTGGAAGATACTTTAATCAGCCCAACCACAGCAGTCCAAAGCTCAAGACTAGCCATCTAGCTGTCTGCAGGTCCTTCAGGCAGCTTTTACCACCTACACTCAGCTTTACCCTAATTCAGAGTGGTTTATAATTAACTTATGTCTGAAACTGACTGCAAAGGAGGAGAAAATACTGAGATACAGAGAAATAGTACACTTAGGCATCTCAAATAGCAGTCAGTAAAACTGAATTGCTCTAGTGCAGCCTGTGACAGAGTTAACTTTGGAAACACAAAACAACTGCAATCTTTCAGTAGCCATTAATACATGGGATGTAAAGGTGGGTTACATTTTGCTTTTGGAAGAAAGTTTTGTCTCAAAAGGGTCAGCAAAATGTTTCTCAGAATATTCCTTATCTTCAAATGACTTCTCATGACTGCACAACAAAGTCTTTAATGAAGACCATCATGAAAAACAAAGCCTGTTATATAATAGTTTTCACTTAAGACTGACTTTAAAGAAGGGAAAGCTGTGGTGAAACTGTGGTGAAGCAGTAGGTAGGCACAGAGTTGATATTAAAATCAGAAATAACTCACTTTTATGCACAGCAGCTTTCCTGAAACCCTAGCCTCAACATCTCTGCCTCCAACTGCTCTTCTCTATTTTAGGCTTGCTCCCAAATAGAACCATCAAACCCACTTTGATTTGAGTAATTATATATGCTACCTATGTTGACAGTACTGGGGCTATCCATACACCACCCTGCACTTGCTCATGGTTTAAATACATTGCCTGCTTCGGTGTCCCTCAGAAGACCTTGAATTTCTTGTTGCAAATGTATTCCACAAGGGTTAAAGCTAATGAGGCAGCACATGATTACACAAAAAGAGGCATAAAATTAACATTCTCAGTACTATACAGAACTGTTACATGACAACTGACAGATAAACACGGCTATGCTTTATCTTCGTATGTGTGCACGGGGTGGGTTTGGCTTTTTTGTTGGTTTTTTTTTTAAGTTGTTGTTCGTTGTATTAATTTAAGTCTGAATAATTAATCACGGCTATATCTCTGTCCATGCCAAGAAACATCCGGGAAAACAAGTTTTTCTTTTTCCTTTAACAAACAATCTGAGAGTGAAGATACCGGGGGTGGGGGGGAGGTTTTATTCGCCATATAAAAGGCAAACTCACAGTTCCTCTAAAGAAAAAGGACAGTCACCCTCAGGGTTCTGAGTGGCGAACCACAACCTCAGAAACATTCACTTAACCCTCGGCGAGCTGACTTCCTTAACGAGGATAGCGTGTATGAACTGAATGAGACTCAGACTGCCCATAGAGATTGAGGGGTCCCCCTCTCTGGAGACACCCAAGACCCGTCAGGACACAATCCCGTGCCACGTGCTCTAGGACGGACTGTGCCCGAGCAGGCAGCATGGATCGGATGGCCAATGACCGGGGTCCCTTCCCAGCTCGCCCGTCCTGTGATTCTGTAAATGACAGCACTCAGCTCCTTCCTCAGAGAGAGGGGTTTGTTCTCCCGGACCCGGGCGCGGGCCCGAGCGAACCGGCGCCCCTCAGGCTCGCGCGCCCCCCGCTGCTCCCCGCCCCCACTCACGGCTCCATCNACGTCACGGGCCCCGCCGCGCCCCGGCCGCGGGGGAGCTGCGGGGGAGCAGCTACGGCGAGCCCGAGAGGACACGCGGGCACGCTCCGCCGGGGCGGCGGGAGGGAGAGCGGGAGAGACCCGGCGGGAGGGAATGAGATACGGCGCCGGGTTATCTTCGATAAGCCGGCTTGCAGTGCCCGCGCATGGCTGCCGCGCGCTGCGGTTCAAAATCACAGTAACACAGAATCAGGGAACAGGCTAGGTTGGAAAAGATCCCAAGATCATCGAGTCCAACCTATGACCTAATACCACCGTGTCAGCTACACCAAGGCACGGAGTGCCACGTCAGTCTTTCCTTAAACACCTTTAAAGACGGTGACTTCACCACCTCCCTGGACAGCCCGTTCCAATGTCTAATCATCCTTTCTGTGAGAAAATTCCTCTTAATATCCAACCTGAACCTCCTCTGAGGTGCAGTGTGAAGCCATTTCCTCTTGTCCTGTCGCTGGTTCCCTGGGAGTAGAGACTGACCCGCCCCGGGCTCCAGCCTCCTCTCTGGTGGCTGTAGAGAGCAGTGAGTTCTCCTCCTCTCCAGGCCAAACATTCACAGCTCCCTCAGCTGCTCCTCACAGGATTTGTGCTCCAGACCCTTCCCCAGCTCTGTTCCCCTTCTCTGGACATGCTCCAGCCCCTCAGTGTCCTTCCTGTAGTGAGGGGCCCAGAACTGATCACAGGATTCGAGGTGCAGCCTCACCAGTGCTGAGTGCAGGGGGACAATCCCTGCCCTGCTCCTGCTGGACACACCATTGCTGATCCATGCCAGGATGCCATTGGCCCTCTTGGCTACCTGGGCACAGCTGGCTCATGTTCAGCTGTTGACCAGCATCCACAGGTCCTTTCCCACTGGGCCACCTCCCAGCTACTCTTCCCCAGCCTGTATCAGTGCATGGAGTTGTGACCAAAGTGTAGAGCCCAGTGCTTGGTCTGGTTGAACCTCATACTGTTGGTTATGAGGCCAAATGTGTCATTGTGTAGGGATAACAGCAGTATTTTCCACATTTCCAGTGTGTTTTATCAGCTTGTGCTGTAGTAGTAGCAACCACAGGTAGCAGAGGAAAATTTAACCATAGATACAGAAAATACTTAGGACAGAGAAATGGTTTTGAATCCAGTCTAAACCCGTGCATTTTAGGCAAAAGGCCCAATGTGATATATCCATACTGAACATGGACATGTTTAGTGCCACCTCGCTTGGAAATTATTTTGTTTACCAGCTCTTTCAGTGGAATTAAAATGCTGTAACTGCAGTCATCTGCATGAAGCTTTGTGGTATTCAAGGGATGTGATTGAGATACCGTGTTTGCAGAGAATTCAGTCAGCTCACGAGCAACAGAAATTAAATCCTAGGAGTAAGTGACTACTTTAAACACACTATGCAATAAAAATCTCTAGTTCATTCCTAACAGTGTTCTCTGTTCCTGCACAATGTTAAGATAAAGTTGGATTTCTGTTCTGAATTTCTGTTAAATGTCCTAAGACTGGGCAACAAAGATTGACAGCCTGGGCAGTGATGATTAAGAGTAGGAAGATATAGGGGTTAGGCAAATTATGTTTTGTACTCATTTTTGATAGCTCTAACATGTGCTCATAGAAAGTCAGCGCTGCACTTACTAAAACATGTGTGAATACCTGATGTGTAGTCTTGAATGAAATTCAGAGTAACTGCCTGGCTTTGATGTTTGTCATATACAGAAGGCAGAGCCACTTCAGGATGACCCCCAAAGAAATGTTTAGATAGATCAGTCAACAAATAATTTAAAAATTATCTCTTCAACAGTTAAATAATTTCACTAAAAGCTTACTTAGATGATACAATGGTCTTGTTGCATTTCCTTTTTAAAAGTACTTAGGATTAATAATATTATTAATTTTATTCCATTACTCTGGGGGCAGTTATGTCATTACTTGTGACCTGTGGGACCCAGTATGACTCTTGTGTAACACCACTGGACCTAAAAACATGCAGGGAATTAATTTAGTCATTGATACTGGTATTTATCCTGTCATTGATTTACAGCACCTATGATCACTTAGTAATCTCATAAAAATAGCTGCCTTGAGAAATACATAGTACCAATTGATGCAGAAAAGGTGTCCACACATTTTAAATCAACAAGAGTTTAAACTGTAGACAAGAATTAACTGGGGGGAAGAAAATAAAGCTTTAAGTAACCAGGGTAACTTAACAAAAGAACTGCTCAGAACAAGTTATCACTGCCAAGCCACAATTGGTCATTGCATTGTGTTGCTTTCAGCACATTTCAGGCTTCTCCAACAAGTTCTCCCTGGCCAGAAAATGATGGAATGGTGCTTACAGCATGCGTGATCATTCCCAGTGTTCTGGGAAGCACAGTTGTGGAGTTATGACTCTGCAGTTACACTTCCATTTGTGTGCACACAACTGAGCTGTTCCAAGGACTGTTCCAATCCCTCTGGCACTCAGGTGTCTCACTAATGTGAATTTATTATCCTCAAACCAAAACTATGTTCTTCTCATTGAGTAGGTCGGAAACTTGAAGCACAGAGAGACTGAGCCTTGTCAAAAGTCACTTGGAGAACAGTGTGGGTGGCAGAGCTTGAAATCCAGCTCACTTCAGTTAGCCATGAGATCACATTTCTCTTTGCCATCTACCAACTTGCAAAGGGTTGTGAATACACTGTAAACATGTACATTGCACACTATTTTTTGTGAAAATTTTGGCACTGAGTTTTCAAACTAAACGCTTGGAGGGAAGACCCTGTGAAACTCCTCTCTCTTCACAGAGTCAGTCAGTCTCACTCTGTTTCTTCCAAGAAGGTGCCACTCAGTGCCTTGTCTGACCTGTTCTGGGATGAAATAGTGCAAGAAGCTGCTGTGTGCCTCATCGTGTGGGATGCTGGACAGTGTGTGATGGATGAGGCTTGCAAGAGAAGGCAGACTGAGCTATCAATAGGAGGCTGAATGCTCACTCAGCTGGGATTCTACTTAAACTGAGCACCTTAGCACTAAAGCTGTACTTTCATGGCCAGTTTACGCTTTCATGGCTCACACCTACAGCTTCAGTGACACCAGGTGAAATCCAGCCTCTCTCTAGCTGGAGCTCTTTGAATTTTGGCAGCACTCATGTTAGTGCAGTAGACTGGTGAATCTAATAATGGAAATCATATGAGTTAAAGGTCACTTAGGATCAGTTGCTCAGTCAGTGTGCAGATAAAGGATTAATTGTAGGCAGATGAGGAAAGAGCAGAAATGTATGACCAGGGAAATGAGAGCTAGGATGCCTTTTTCCAGCCACAGAACCAGCTTACATGGCAGCTTAAAGCAATCATGAAGCTACAGTGTTAGTCTCATCCTCCTCTCTCTGTTTCAAGCCTTCTGGCCCTAGCTATATACTTCACATTGGGGTAATTCAGATTCTTCCAATTGCCAGGACCCTGAAAGAAAAAGAGAAGGGTACCAGCTGTGGCTCAAAGCAGCCACTGAAGATCCTACCCGGGTCAAGGCTGAAGGCAGCATGAACCTTCCAGGAATTTGACTGCAGACGTCCAGCAAGGTCTTGTTGACCCCACAGCTTCTGACAGACTTGCACTTTGAGCCCTGGTAGAAGATGTATATTGGTGTGAAGAAATGTATATTTTACCACAACAGCCTTCTCTGACAACTTCAAGTTTCTCCTCAGAAGCACACAGGTACCAGTTCCCTAAGGAAAAATGAACAGCTTCTCTTTATGGCTGAGTCAAATGATGTGATATTCTCTGGTATTTTTGCCAAAGGAGCAGAACCACAGTCAATGAAATTTTCCCACGTGGTTTGAAGATTGTCTATGTAACATCAAGCATTAATTAAAGCTGCAAGTTAAAAAATACTTTTCGTTAAGTCCTATATATAGTCTTTTCTTTTTGATGTACAAAATGTCATATTATTACATGGTAGGAGTTTAAAATTTATCCCTTGTGTAAAGCAGGGCAGAATGAAGGACATTTATCTCAGTCCCTGGGTATTTTTACTAAATTCAGCATCAACACTGTGCTTCACTGGCTGATTGGCCAGTGGGACGTGTTCATTAACCTAGAAATTGATTTTTCAGGAATGCCATGTTGCAGTTATGCAACTCTGATGTCAGACCATGATTTGGCCACCCTTCTGCTCTTTCCTCTCTATCAGATAGACACTTGAATTCCTGTCAAAATGTTTCCAGCAAGGTGTACTCTTCAACACCAGCTAGGTGATAGAGTTATGAAATTCTTGCTGAAAAATATCTGTCAGTTGATTGGGAAGCCTGGTATCTTCTAGTAAGCTTTGGTATCTTACTGCTAGCACACTAAAGAGATAAAAATGTGTTTTAGTAACATTGGTACTAAGCTCTTTTCATAACAATAGTCTACTCAAATTGGCTTAGAGAAGCAGGGGAATTGAGTTGTCATCTGCTGTCAGAGCAGTAAGTCTCTACGTTACATCCCAGAGTGTGCTCATTTATAACTTGACCAAATGTCCTGAGTAAAACAAAGAGGGACAAAACGATCAAAAATCGAATTTTCCTTCCCATAAGTGAGAGTTGCCTGTAAGAAGAATGCATGGTAGCATCAAGGAACACACCACACCAGGAATCTAAAAAGCAAGGCCATTGCTACATCCTTTCATAGTGCTGAAGGGAAACGCTTGCAAGAGCAGCAGGTATGCAGTGGCAGTAACAGAAACTCACTTTACACCAGGTCACTTAGGTTAAGATCTTGGGAATGCAGAGAATTAGTAACATGACTTGTAAGGCAGGAAATATTATTTTCATGCTACGAGTCCAGTATTACTTCATTTCATTCTAGATGGCCAGCAGCTGATACCTCTTGGGGGTATTGTCACTGAAGAAAGGGCAATCTAGCACTAATTCTGCAAGCTCATTTGATTCACAGAGATAGCATCTTCTCTTTTCAATGCAGAAAGTCCCTCCATACACTCTTAAGGTCATAAAAATGAATTAATAATAGTTTATCTTAGAGAGCTCAAGATTCTTCTAGAAATAAAGCTGAACAAATGCCTCTCCCAGGACCTCTTATTTGTTAATTCAACAAGTTAATGCCTCCCCTTTTTCTCCATTCTAGTGTCAATATTCGTCATCGCGCTGCCAGATGCACACAGGTACATTTCCATCACTCCTTATCACCTCTCATGGCTTCTCACACCACGCTCAAGTGTAAGGAGCCACTGTTTTGCCAGGAAAGACTGTGGTTGTATTAGGCTCTGCCAAGCTGTCAGGCAGTGTTTCCAAGCTCTGTGACTCTGTAGTCTTTGATGTTGTGAATAATGAGACAAACTCCATCTAATGGACCACCTGCCCCTTCACTGGGAAAACCTGCATTTTGAAGTCAAATTAGTTAAGCAGAACAGCTGGGGTACTGTGCAGAAGCAGACTGCCCAGATGCACAGTAAAATAGAGCTGGAAGAGACCTTACAAGGTACCTCCTCTGTCCTTTTGTCTTAGGACAGCATCTGCCAGCATCTTTCCTGGCATGTGTTTATCAAAAGTTTTTAAAACCCTTCAATGATGGAGATGCTGGAGTCTCTCTGGATAATCCTTTCTTGTAGTGTTTTGCCATCCTTCCCATTCAGATTTTTTTTCTTGAGATCTAACAAGAACTTTAATTGCTTCAGTTAATATTACTCTGTAATGTTTTGTCCAAGATGAACATGAAGTTCCTCTCTACAGAAATTCCTATTCCTCCAACTTCAATGTTTGTTCTTTTGGAGGAGTAATCTCAAATTTTCCTCAAAACTATGCTTTCGAGACTTTTGATTATTCAGATCCCTGTCTTATCCTCTCTTCCACTGGCAGGCCCTTGAAGTGTGGTATTCAGAACTGGACATAGCTTGCACTAAGGTCTGGAGTGTTGACTAAAGTAGGTGGTGTAACTCTCACATCTTATGCTTCTGCTGTACATTTACCTTTTTCACACGTATAAGACAATATCATTGTTGAAAGAGATAATTTTATAAAAGATTACAATTTCTATACCCCTTTAAGACAAACATGTCATATAACTGTTCCCCAGCCTGTATTTGTGTGGCTGAACAGCATCCATTCTCTGCATAGCTCCTGGCACATGTTTCTCCTGATGTTCATTCTACTTTTTTGGAACCTTCCTCCAATTCAAAAATTATTTTCATTTATAGCTGAGGCATCTGACACCCTTGGAGCCCTTCCTAGCCTTGTGTAATCTCAAACCATCCATATTCTCCAACCATCACTGGTCAGTCACAGAAACAGCAGACACGGCAAGGCTCTGAAGAAATGTGTGTGTAGCCCATGCAGTGTGTCTGTCCCTTCTGACCTTAACCTTTGCCAACCACTCTCATTTTCCTAATCTATTCTTATCTTATTCCAGGATTATTTCGCGGTTGCCTCTAGAACACATCCCCCTTGCTTGCTACGTCAGTGGAAGAGTCGTAGCACAGAGGGACGCAGATGGAAATTGCCTGTGTCTGGGTGTTAACAGGTGAGGGCAGGAAGAGAGGCGTGGGGCTGTCTGATCGGGGAGGCTGCCAGAGCACATCCCAGGGCGGAGCAGCGGCCCCTCCGCCGCCGGCCTGCGGGACCCAGGCGTTTGCCTGGAGCAGCCCCGGGGCCGGGCGGTCGCTCCCGGCCGCTCAGCCGGGGGCTCCTCGTGTGGTGCCCGGCACCCACCCCCCCGCTCG
>WBNO01010544.1:16210-42206 GCA_013400575.1 Peucedramus taeniatus
GGGAGCGGATGCAGGAGCGGGGGATGCAGGGAAGGGAGATGCAGGGGCCGAATGCAGGGACCGCCGATGCAGGGGCGGGAGATGCAGGGACGAAGGATGCAGGAATGGAGGATGCAGCAGCAGGGGATGCAGGGGTGGAGGATGCAGGGCGGGCCCTTCGCGCACGGCCCGCACCCTCGGGGGCGGCGGGAGCCGCTTCAGCACCACGGAGAGGGGCGGCCGGTGCCGGGAAGTAAGCAACGAGCTCGCATTACCTCTGCTAAAAACATTTATTTTATTATTTTATTATTTTTAAATAAAATTGTTTTGTTCTCAAAAGTATACCAGCTCTATGTAAAATAAATGCCCTGATTTTTATTGCTTCTTTTCCCCAACGTAGCAGGTATGTAAAGGAAACCCTATGCTAAATCCAATTTTCATGGTCATGACACTGTAAATGGTCCAAAACTAAGAATGATGCTGTTTATATTGTCTAAATCTAGAAACTCTGAACTGAACTCTAGCCAGTTTACAGACCACCATGTTAGCTTCATTCATATTAAACTTTCCTTCATAAACAAATTCACATTTAAACTCGTTTAAATTATTCAATCAATTGAAACCCTAATTTCCACTAACTAATGGCTGCGATGATATCCATATTAAAAGCAAGAATTCCGTTACTCTTGATATACAGTCATTGTGTCTAGAAGGTATAAATATAGAACTCTTCTGTACTGCTCCTCTCATGTAAATATTTTCCCTGTTGACATTCAGAAAGCTGGGCTGGGTTACTTCCCAGGCTTGCCCTTAGTCTATATTTTATCACGTACAAAGACTGGAACATGCATTTATACTTACATTGATCTCTCACAAATGTGTGCTGGCAAGAGGTTACTCCTGGTGGCGCAGTGGGAGAGGGACAGGCAGCTCCTCTTCACCAGCAGGTGGGGGAGAAAAGGAGAGCAAGGTTCATCTCTGACTGAGAATTTCTGTTTCCTACCTATGAATATTTCTAAGCTTGAGAAGACATAGCAGCAGGATAAAAGCCACGTGCACATTTAAGCCCAAGACAAAGGGGTTTTTTGGTTGGTTTGCTGGTTGGTTTGTTCAGTTTTTGAGGGCCCAGAGCAGCACCATTCCAGACGCACTTTGATTCTTGTTGTGCTGAACATTATCCAGGCTGTCTTCCAATGATGTTTGTCTCCCTACACCTCAAATGCCATGAGAGGGTTCCATATCTTCTGTGGAAGGCTGACAGGTTACTCACAGACAAGGTGTTAGCATTGACCACATATTAACCCACCAACTTCTGCTATCAAAAAAACCAGACAGTGTTTCAACCAACAAATACCAGATATTACAGGATTAAAATTAGGCTTTTGAGTAGCAAAACTTGTGGGAAGACACAAGCAACTGTATATTCCCATTGTGATCCACATTAAACACTCAAAAGACGCTAAGGTGGTCAAGAATTTTGAGCCTCAAAAGCACTTCAGTACATTGACAAAACAAGCAGTACTCAGGATTGTATGCAACTCCTAAGTAACATTTTTAAGGTAAAAAAAATTAGCTTGCTTCTTTGACAAACCTTTTTGTCAAAGAAATTTCAGGTTTCCTTATTTTAGTAAAGGAGAAAAGCATTAAAACATTTTTAATATTGAACAAACACTTCTATTAAAACTGCCAATCTATTTTCTTTTGTGAAGACCTGATATCTGATGAATGGAACATTTCAGCTTCCTGCTCACTTACCCCACCCTGCAGACCTAACAGATCATGCTTCTCCCATGACTGGGTGTCTGTCTTTCCTGTCCAGTGCAGTCACAGCACAGACTGGGCTGGCACAGAAACGTGTTTGGTTCTGCAGGAAGCACAACTTAAGTAAAAGCAAAGGGAGGCCAAGGTTTCATAGGCAGCTTTGCAAATAAGGTGCAAAAGTAAGCAGCAGATAACCTGCACTGGGGCATGACTTACCCCACTCATCCCACTCATTTCAGGGTACCACAGCTCATCTATCCAAGCACAGCACCTTCTGTGTCAGCCTGATTTTGCTAATTTTCACAGCACATGATAAAAGAGAGGCAGCATCAAATCACATCTAAGAACAAACTAATCTAAAGTACTGCTGAGAGTCTTGGAAATATCAGTTAGAATTTAAGCATTGGGAACTCAAATCTTCCCCTGAGTGCTTCTGGACTTCATGAGGGAGAGAAAAGCCCCAAGAGTGTAAGACTAAGACTAAGACCAGACTCAACATCTGAACTGCATCATATCATGTAACCTGGAAAGAGTTTATTTTTGAGAGTGGAGCTTATCAGGAGTCTCCTTCCTCATTTTTCTTCCTGGTTCTCTCCCTGTGTCTAGTGAGCCTTTTGCAGCATCAGCCACATGTATTATATTGTGGTAGAGGTTAAATACAAAGCTTAGCAATCCATGTAAAAGCACCAGGGTTATTACTCTGGACTGTTTCAGAAGCAATAGCAGCTGGTGCTGAGAAGTTAAAGGAATAAATGCTGCCAACTCAAGTCCCCTTCTTTCCCCCTTTTTTTAATACTCCAGTAAAGGAACAAACCCCTCAGACAAATAGAAGTCCTTCTGCTTAACAAACACTTTCTCCCTCAAAACTGTTTTGAGACAGAGAAAGGCAGTAGTGGCAGCTGCTGGTTGAAAGGAGTAACTGCCTTTTTCCTTCCATGTGGAATCAAGGATGGATACATCAGATGACACAGAAACAAGAACACATCTGCACTGACCGCCAAGATAAGAGAACCTGTGCTGCTGTTTCACAGCTTCATTTACACCCCTGAGTCTCACCACATATGGAAGTGTCACTGAGTATCCCCAAACCACAGAGTACAAACTGTACCGAGCCCCACGGAAACCTCGTGACTTTGGTCCTGCCCTGTTACTCACTGCTGCCTTAACTCTGGAAGAGAATAACCCTTGCCTTGCCCCAGGCCATCATGGCTTGACTGCCTTCTCCTGCCAGAAAACTGCTTTGTCAGAGCTAGCCAGCGATGTGCCGAGGACGTGACTCGGCTGTTGTCAAGCAGCCCTTGCAGTGCACGAAGCGGATCGCAGCAGCGGGCTGGGGACACGAAGGTGACGTTGCTCGGCAGGAGGGCGGTGTTCGCTGCGATGCAGAGCTTCTCGTTTATTTGAAGAGGTGGCACAGAAGTACAGCTGGGACAGCCCGTGACAGATCACCCATAACAAATCATCTCTGAGCTGACAGCGGCTTTGGAGCCGCAGCTGCTCTTGTCATCGCTGGGAGGAATAAAGCTCTACACAGTTGGCTGCAGCTGGCAGTCCTGACCCTCGCAGCAGCAGCCAGAAAGACTCATCGCTCTCTCTGTGTCTCTTTGGAGATGGATCTTCCCTGCCTCTATCCTGCTTTGAAGAGATGTTAGGACAAGAAAATAAAACAAGATTTAAAATCTCTTTTGATCAAAATTGAAGAAGAATCTCTTGTGAGGCGATTTCGAGGAAGACACAGAGGAACACTGATCACACCAGTTCATGCTCTGTGTCTCTCTTAGTTCTGTGTCTCTCTTAGTATGGCTGGGCAGCTTTTCTCTTGACTGTCACGTGGAGAGCAATGGGAAGATTGAAATGGGACCGTAAATAGATTGCCTGTCCTATATATAAATTAACATTTTATATGGTGTTTCACTGTGATTATTTGCTTTCAAATGTCAACTGCACTTGGAATAATAATTACCAGTGGCATTTATTAACTTAAATATCCCACTGGTATTAAAAGGAATATGACTAAGGGAAATAAAAACTCAACAACTTGTGATATCTAGATAACAACTAGTGAAGAATTTAGACCAATTGCATATTTTAAATGCAGTGACTTGTATTTTAGTTATCTTAGTCCATTAAATAGATCACCATGTTTACTTTTCAGTTCTCACACAGCATATTGCTGCAGGCGTATTTCAAGGAAAATTTTAAACACTGTTCAAACTACCTAGATGTATTTTTCTAAAAAGTTTCACAGTGTTTGAGAAAACACATGTAATGACACATCCAGCAGTTTTACTATGCCTATTTTAGGCAGAACACCTTTGTTTTGATTTTGACATGCCTGTTACTCTTCCTTTGAAATTCATGTCTCTTGTGAGATACAGTCTTATCTCTCAAGAATAATTAGGATTGACTAATAATCATGCAAATTTTATAATCTCAGACTAAAAATGTGTGGTGGGTTGACCCTGGATGAGCAGTAAAATTCCCACCCAACTGCTTGCTCACTCCTACTCCCTTCCCTGAAACCAGCTGGATAGGGGAGAAAATAAAAAGGACCAGAGTAAACAAGCTCATAAGTAGAGATAAAGACAGGGAGATCAATTCCCAATTACTGTTGGGAGAAAAGTAGACTTTACTCAGGGAAACTAAATTTATTGTCGATTGAGATAAACGTTTGGGCACTGATTTGGATAACAACAAACAACAAATTTTTGGGGAAGGGGGGGGGTGCTGCTGCACAATGGAGCACCTCCCCCTCCTCCAACCTTGGTGTTCCTTCTCACTCTTTTTGTCCCTTCCTCTTGCCTGTGCCCTATCTTAAATATGTTTCCACAGAGGTACAACCAGCTGTGCCCGTGTGTGCTCAGCTGTGTCCTGTGCTGGGTCTAATTTGAAGCTGTCTGAAACCATCCTGCAGGGCAGTGCTGGCCCCTTCCCACAGAACCCAGCACCTGGCTGCCTGCTCCACACACAGTAGGTCATTATTCAGATAGGAGGTTACGTGATACTCCATTGTTTATCCATTGTTTATCATTCTTCCCTTTCTGAACTGTTGTCTGTACATCTCAAGGGAAGCAATTAAAACTAACGTGGAAATAGCAGAAAGTGACAGATACTTTGGAAAACTTCTCTCCTTTTAGAAGCTGATTATTGTCTACATATGCAGTCACACATTAATGAATAGTGAGACCCTCTAAGTACTGCTAGATCTAACCAGAAACACACAGCATCACTAGGGGAGAGCCTCATTCTGTGCTTGGGAGTCTCCTTTCTCCAGTCAGGTATTTCTGCTTTGAATTACAAAGATGAATACCCAGTTATAAATAGCATACGACTTTTTTTTTTTTTAACAAAGTAATGGAAAAACTTTAAAAACACAGGGTTTTCAGCATGTGTTTACAGCCCACTGGAATGAATTAGCTTTTTCTTGTGCAAACCAACAAATGGGTCTCCTACTCAGCCATTTAAGAACTACAGCTAATTTGCAGGACTTAGGCATATTTCTAAGGTCCCAGGCCTGGGAACATGTGTGGCTAAATCACAAGCCCACAAGAGACAGGGACTCCTCATCCTCAGGCCCTCACTTCTCCTCCCCTTGTAGGAAAGAAAGAAAACCGGGTATGCAGACAGTGAAAGAGCAGGAGTGTCCTCCAGACTGGTCATCATCTGGCTGATGGAAGAACCAAGACCTGGCCTATTCCTCTGGAGACAATTTGCCTTTGGCCATTGCATGTTTCACACATTTACCTCTGTATCTATCAAATTCATCTAACTGAAGCAGCCTTGTTTAGAACACTTCACAGAATGGAGAATTCCCAACTTCTTTGAGCTTGTTCCAATGTTAATCATTTTCATCATTAAGTGTGTCTTGCTTCTTTTTGTACTTGGCTCCAGCCCCCAGACATTACTGCTTGTTGTGCCTTTTCCTGCTAAATTAAAGTGCCTTTTGATACCAGTATTTTAATTCAGTTAAGTTTTTTAAGATAGTGAGAATTACCTAATTACGCTTTTCTCTGAAATAAGCTAAGCAGACAGATCTCTTGCTGTGAGGCATTTTCTTCTGTTTTTGAACTATAGTTTTTCAACACTCCCTTCTTGTAAGACAGCTTAGAAGCCTGGCCAGCAGTAGCAGACCCAGTATTTTATCAGGTGAAATCAATTCCCTCCTCCCACTGCCCTACTTACAGATCTGAGGATTGTACTAGCTCTTTTTGCAGGAGGATCTCAGGATTGCTAACATCCCCTACTGAGATGCCTGCTTTAACCTGTGCCTCCAAATCAGTTTCACAGCTCTTCGAGCTAAATTACTGATTTTGAAGACATGGACACATTCCTTCCTCCTAAATGCATAGCTTTGCATCTGCCTGCATTAAAAATGCATTTTGTCAGTAATGTTTTATTGCCTTGTCCTTAGTGCTATTCACCCTTCTGGCAGTTTTATGCCATGTACAGATTTACATTTGTACAGATTTACATTGTACAACCACAGTGCTGTATCTGCTTTTGAGCCCTCTTTACTCTCATATCTAGTACTCGTCTCTGCAAAATCCCACCAGAAACACTCCACTCAGCAAGGATTCCACATTGCAGGCTACTTTGTAAGGTCCCTAGTTTCATTCACAATCCATTTAAAGCCCACCTCATTTGCACAAGCTATTGCCAATTTCTTTATTGAAACCCCAGGCACTATTTTATCAAATGCCCTGTGAATGAAATTTTATCTACAAATTGAGGTAATAACCTCAAATAATAGTGTCAAAGGACACAGTGGGATAAGAATTCTTTTTTTTTTCCCTCCAGAATAACATAAAGCTACTTTCTCAAGGTTTACATCCTTATGTTCCAGTTTTCAACTGACTCCAGTATAATCCTTATTATTATTTTGCCCACATGGTTGGTCTACTTCCTGCTGTCTATATTCTTTTTCCAAATATTGTTAGCTAAGCATTTTGTCAGGCTCCTAGAATATATCAGACTGTATAAAATACATTAAAATTGCCCACCAGTTGCCTGGAATTCTCTTCAGCCTGCTCTGTGCCACTCTTGATGACAGACTAGTCCAGTCTCAACTCTTCGAAAAAGATTGAAACAGGATGAACTGATCCAGATCAGTTCTGATTACTACTGCAAGGCATTAACTATACTGAGGAACGAGTTTGGCAGGAGACTTAATTCTGTGCTTGATTTACCATGTATTTGAGCATAAGAGGAAGGAAAGTGTTAACTGTGCTCAAGTCTAGCAATATGTTCTCCCACAGTAAGTAGTGTGTGATACCATCTTGCATCGCTCAGGGTGACAAAGTAGAGCTGGTAAACTCCCACATTTTTTCTCAAAGTTAGCTCATGTACTTTGTACCTCATGTACTTTGGAGATAGCTGATTTTCTTCAGAGCTAAAACTGCAGAATTGGCTCCAGAACTTTGAATCTCTTGATACATTGCCTAATGCCTCTGTACTTTTCTTATGTGAGAAAGGAATTTCTTTAGAAGCATTTAATTAGGGGCCTGTACAGTATGTTTCAAGCTATAGTAGGATTCTGTCCACAAGAAAGAGCTGAGAAGTATTAAAATTACAGTTCTTTGGATCCCAGTCTATACCAAATCCATGTCCTTGTTGCATTTGTACCATGAGCAATCCAGCACAACAGTTTGCTTTCTCACATCTCAGCACTGCTCTCAAGACTCAAAATTCTTTGATGATCCAAGCTGTCTCTTCTGGCTGCCTGTGGGTGTACTGTCTGGTCCCTCAGGGAATTACAATGAGTACTCCTCCTGCTAGTTTGCTGAAACCCACTGCTTTGCAGTCCCATGTGACTTCTGTTGCAGCAAGGATCTGTGTCACTTTATTTTTGTGACATACTATAAGACACCGCTGCAGCCTGCAATTCTCTGATCTCAGGCTTTCCAAAGGTTATGTTCAGTCTCTACTGCTGCAGTCTGTATCTCTGTTCATCACCTGCTCCACAGGAAAGTTCCCCTCTCAGTGAATTAATGCAGGCCCAATGAATGAGGGTGAACTGTCCTGCCTTCCTGTTCTACCACAGGTCCACCTCAGGAACTGCTGTTTGCTTTGTGGATGTTTTCTCTTCATCCTTGTGGTGTCAAGAAAAGCCCCTGCCCACTCTTGCAGCCCCCTCCACCCTTACCATCACCAACAGATCAAATTCCTTTGAGGCTCTCTGGTATGCTCTGTGTAACACAGCTGGAAAGCCAAAGTGTTGTGTTGAAGTTGGTTTCATTTTGATTTTTTTTTCCTTTTTGATTGGCTCGATGAATACATCCAGGGAAATAAAGAACAAGGCAATAAAAGGGAAGCTATTAGAATGCAACACTGTGGAGCTGAAAAGCTGGCTTATTCAATCACTCTGAGTCAAGCACAGATAACTGTAGTTATAGGGCTTCTCTGTGTCACTGCATTAGAAAAGTCATCACGAGAAAGCACCTGGGGGGAATATCCAGCTAACTTGGTGAGCTTGCTGTGTGTAAAGCTCCTGGGAGTAGCATTCATCTCATGGAGTAAATGAACCAAGGTCAGAAAATTCAAATGCTGGAGTCATTTGAAGATGCTAACTTTAATAATGCTCTTGAAGACATCTGTGTTGCCAAATTTTTTTTTTTTCAGATCCCACAGCCTTTGGTAGCTTCAGAGTAAAGATTAGGCTTTTTAAAATGGTGTCCTGTATGTTGGCAACATATTTTATGCATTGTAACATTTAAGCTTCACATATTTATCAGTAAAAAAATCGAAAATGTGTATATTTAGAATTATATAAATTTACTGTTTAAAAGCATCCTAAACAGACAGCACAGTATTTTACCTTAACATGTTTATAAACTATAAAAACACTAATAAGATTCTATTTCAAACAGGTGAAAATATTTCAAATACAGGTGAAAATAATTCACCTGTATTGTTTACAAATCTCAACGAAATTATGTTATTATTCAATATTTATTTTGATCTTCTGTTAGGCAAAGAGTTGCAGCTGGCACCTGCAGAAGGCTGCAGTTTACAGCTCTTTGTTCAAGCAGCGGCATTACCGATTTTGACACGTACAACGAGCACAGACTACACACCTGACAATAACTGTGATGGGCAGCCATGGTGGGGAGGATCCAAACATCCCCTCCCTGTCCACATTCTTCTGGGTGCCAGTTGCTTGGCCACACCTTACAAGACTGAGCGAGAGGTTTGCACTGCGGGAAGTGCCTCCAAATTCCAGTATAACTGTACACAGTGCATGCCCACGGACAGCCAGGACCTGCCTCACCCCTTCTGGAAGAAACCAAGTGACACCAAGTATTGCCCACCACAGGATTTCATACATGTTTCAAAGACATCTGATGAACTCTCCAGTTCTTGGTACTACACCTGCATGAGTTTTCTGCCTCCCAGCTTTTCCTCACTCCCAGCAGTGTTAACATTCCAAACGAGACACACACGCTTGTTTCACATCCACAAACATCAGCCTCAGGGGAGCATTCAGCTTCACAGATGCCAGTGAATCTTGTCCAAGCTTGTGCTTCAATCATCAGGAGTTCTGGCTAAGATAGAAAATTGCTGCATCCCAGGCTAAGTTCAAGCACTAATAAGTCTTCAGTGGTAATTGTGGCTGTTTTGCCATAAATTTGATGAGGATTGGGCTGCTGATGGGATTAAAAACCTTTTTCCATTGCTACACAGTTCTGTTCTTGAAATGAACACATGCTTTGCACCCTCTGTTTCATCAATCTGAACCTTTCTCTTTCTTCTGCCATCTTTTGGAAATATCAAACATTCCATGTATTTTGCAGCTTCATTTGGTTAGTGCTAATGGCCTGATGATGCCAACACTTAGCTATCACTTCATTCTTTGGATTAAATTCATTCTGTAGTTACAGAGACAATGATACCAGCAGGAATCACACTTATAACAATCCATTGTTGCCAGTGCCTAGGTAATACACAAGGAATCTTTAATCTCTGTTGTACAACAGTTCATATTTTTCCTAGGAAATTCCTCCAGTACTTTCCAACTCCATTTCAATTTCCCAAGTACTTTCCAACTCCATTTTTTTCTGTTGGTCCTTGAAAACATCTTATTTTTCTGCTTGGATGTTTAGTTATGATGTTTCTATGCAGCTGAATTATGTCTAAAACAATTTCTTCTGGTATAACTATGTTCTTCTTCCCTAACTTTACAAACTTTAATATTTTATCAACAACATCAGAGAGGAAATTGGCTGAGCAGTAAACGGATTAACAGCATCTGTCTCATTCACACCACTGTGCCCTCAAAGTTTTCTAGCAAAGTTTTAACGCCTACCTGATATTTTGAAGTCATATTTACTAACTCTACATGAGTTATCTTAAAGTTAATCAGTTAAATCATGGCTGTCAGTTGCACTGTATGATTACTAACTCGTTTATATAATTATCATCCAACATAAAACTCTTGAGAGCAAACTTCATAGTACATCTTGCTCTTTGAATTTCTTCAGCTGATTACTTCTCAGTTACATGCCACACTAGGATTCTTCCAAAAGAATGTAGCGATCCAGTTTAAAGACTGATGACTTGACATCATCAGTTGTCAAAATAATTTAAATTATCTGTTCTTTTGCTTAAATTATTTTCAACTTTGTGTCTTGCACTCAGGAATCCACACATAGTAGATTAATGCAACAGCTTTTGGTGCATCATAAATATTGATTTATCTTCATGAATTCCAAGTTTTAATCTTTCAAACCTATCCAGATGCACATCTAGGATCTTTTCTTCATTAGCTTGCTTATGACTTCAGAGATGCCAGCTATCTTTCTATGAGGTTGCTAATTTTTATTATCTTTGAATAAATAAAGACATTTTCTTATGGAATGGGAATAGCTCTTAGTATGCAATATTTTCTATTTCAGAATATTTAGACTTGAGGCCATCATTCTCACCATCTACCACTGTATTTTGATTATTTTCACATTTAATATTCACACAGTAAAAATTTCCACAGAAAAAAAAAGCTTCCATGGCCACTGTCTTTCTAGTGATGATGTCATGGATGACCATCATTGTGGATTTTGCATTTATATATCTGAATACAAGTGATTCGTGCTCATGCTTCCACTCAGTAGGTTCTTTTGTCCTTACTTGACATTCTGCCTCATATGCTACTGGTCCCCCATCCCACATCTTCCCTGACTTCCCAGAAACCTCTCCTTTCTCAGATTTACTGCCTTGCTCTTTGGAGAACTTTTTTGTCATGCACAAACTGCAGTGCTTCTGATGATAGTGTCTCAGTCTGTGTCATTTTTACTCTTGCTTGAGTTTTCCATAATCTCCAAGAGTGGAATCTAATTGTGGATTCTGGCAGTTCTCCAGATGATGCTCTCTCAGTTTATGGCTTGAGAGGACACTATCAGCATCGGGAACTTCCGAAGTTTATGGCAGAGCTTCCAGTGTGAATTATATATGTGCTGTGGGTTTTAGAAAGATGTCTTCTCTCTTTTCACACTTGTATTCTCTTGACACAAATCTACTAAAATTCACAAATCTACCTGTGTATTGTTTAAACTTCAGATAAAATTATTAGTATCATATAAACAGCAATACTAGCAGCGGGTTTATGAACAAAACTGGAATCTTGGCTTTAGAGACCCTCTAAGCCATACAAATAATGTTAAAATGATGCAACGAGCTTCAAGTTTATTTACAAACTACAAGTGACAACATGTGCTGTTTGCCAACATCAGATGACACTAGCTGCCACATCAGCTCAAGGACAAAAATCCTAAGATATGCTCATAGATCTGATGAAAACAAGGATGCTTTCCTTATTAGAAAAATCATAAATGAAACAGAGAAGACACTTAAAAGTCAAATCACAGTTACATGACTTCTGCAGATGAGACTCTGCATTTGGCTGCCTCTCCATGAGGCAATTAGAAAACTCCATGACATTTAAATCATCTTCAGCATCCTCCTTTGGCTATAACTGCCTTATACAGATTCTTCTCTAAAATAAACATTCTCTCAGATTACAAAAAAAGTTAAAAATAGCTAAATGGCTTTCAAAGAAAAAGGAAGAAATTATTCTCACAAAAACTGTGCAACAAAGGGAATGACTAAACTCTTGTTTTAAGAGAGAGGACTATTGCCACAGAGAGCAATGAGAAAGGAGAACAAAGAAATGTTACTTCCTGGAGTTCAAATCTAACTTTCCTCCTAATCCATGGGGAAGTGATAAATGGAAGAAAATATGGAACAGCTGGAAAGGATAAAAATATCAGGAGATGCAACAAAGCAAAACATTCCCCCAGATGAATAGATTTCTCTTTGATCTAACAAAGATTTGAAATTTGTCAGTTTTAAACAAAACAGAAAATGAGGATATGCAATAGACATCTATAATGGAAAGGAGCAAGATGAAAGGTCTGAGATGAATCGTGATTGGTATGAAGTGCTCCAGGTTGTTTTGGGTCTTTTTTCTGATCTTGTACAACTCTCTCACAGCTAGGTAATTACTTTGCTTCCTATCCCATTAAAATTGCATAATGAAAGCTGGGCTGCTTTTTTTAAAAAAATTACAATATGTAAAGATTGCTATTTTATTATCTATAGTTATTTTGGTAGGAATGCCAATATAAAATGGAATATGTCATTGCTGAGAGAACATCAACAGCAATAACTTGTCTTGGTGAAAAAGTTAATGATCTAGCCAGTAGTTATTAAATTGTACATACAAACTTAATTATATGTATAGTTGCTGTATTACCAGATTGTCTTTTAAAAGCCCCAGATTAAATATTGTTCCCTCAGTGCCTGCACATCCTGACCTCTACAAGGCAGCAGTAGGCATAAATCACCCTTGTGTTCACTCAAATCATAAAAACAAGATTGTATTATTATCAACAACAACCACAATCATATATAGAAATAAGTAAATGTTATTCGTCCCTCTACAAGGCAAGAAAGCAATCACAGGAACCTTCCTAGGGTATTTTCCTAAAGACCTATATTTTTGTTTGCTGCAGCCCCTGTTACTGATAAATTTTGCATTTGCATCATCTGCTATTTCCAGGCAGGCATGTTTCAATAGCTGTTTCCCCACAACACACCCCCTCCCCAGATCTGTTTGCCTCCTTTCATGCCTCCTCTCTCTCCAGAGCCAGTTACAGCTCCAGTGCTCTTTTATTCACATTTCTGTTCCAACACGTGGAGAAGGTGATGCAACAAGTCTGACGTTTATTTACAAACTGCAAGTGACAACATGTGTTAATTTAGCTGGTTGCACCCGGCAGAGAGGGGCATTCCAAAACCGACCTTCTGGAACAACAAACCAAAGTGCACTTGCTCAGTTCCCTTGAGCAAAGCAGATACAGCTTGTTACCGTGACTGAATCAATTACCAATGCTGTAGCTGCCAGAACACCTCCAAATTAACAAAAAAAGGGCAGGGAAGCAGATAATGGCTATATTTTAAGTCAATATCCTTCACAAAGAAGGAAAAACCTGAAAACTTCTGGAACCTTGATATAAAAGGAAACTGTGATAATCAGCTCAGCTCACCTAGCCAGATACTAATTCAGGTAAGCACTGGCACTATAGCCAAAGCAAAAAAGCAAAAGGCCAAAGCAGAGTGCCATGACCAGAAGCTATACTGCTGTTCCATTTCTCTGTCTACAAACTTCACAATTAATTTCATAATTTCTGCATTTTAGTAGAAGTTCAATTTGATCTGAAAACTCATCAGATAACCCTGGTATATGCCTTAGCTGAGCTAAGGAAGATTTAATGAACACTGGCAGGGCCCCAGCACTCCTCCTCTCAGCTAGAACCGGACTTTTCACAGCTGCAGTGCAAAGCATGCAGGCAGGAGGTTGGGAGTCTTCCCTTTCTCCTCTTCCCAGAGAATGACTTTATTTTCATTTTATAGTTCCTAGTTTTTCTGCAGGAAGACAAAAGGTAATCCCTATCCACCTTTCAACACTACTCCTGTTCTGGTGGTTCTCTAGCAATTCCTTTAAGCTGTTTCTTTTCCAGGATAAAGGGTTCTAGACTTCACACTAATTACTCATGTAGACATTGATTTGTGCCTTCTGCTGCACTTCTGTGAATCTTCTCTACATCTCTCCCTTTTCTGTGACCAGCATTGCACAGTATGTGAAGTGCAGTGAAGTGCAGTAAACTGCAATTTTATAGAGGGATCCTGTATATTTTGCTTTGCTGTCAGTTCTTTTCCCAATCATTACCAATATTTTATTTTCCTCTTTTGACTGCTGCTGAGCACCAACCTGATGTTTTCAGAGCACTGTCTATCATTGTGTCAAAAGATTTCCCCGAGTAACAGAGATCACTGCAGAGATCACTACTGCAAATGTGAAATTGGGATTGTTTTTCCCCCCCCATGTATTACTTCACATTTACCTATACTGTGTTTCACCTGCCATTTCATTGTCAAGTTTCATGAAGACTCTGAGATTCTTGACAATTGGCCATTGCCTTTACTATTTTGAATAATTCAATACATATACATCAATAAACTTTGTAGCTCAATGTTCAAACTTTTTCTAGGCCACCCATGAATACGGTGTAGAGGTGAGGGTCCAGCACAGACCCCTGCAAGATTCCAATGATAACATGGGTCCATTATGAGGATCCATGCCAGGAGTTTCTCATTTGTGCCGTAGCAGGGATGTTTATCGGGCAAGGTAAGCCACTTTACCACCTTGGTTTTGGGTTTGTTTTCTTTGTTCCCAAAATACTTTTTTTTTAAAGAAACCAGAGAACAAACACTGTCCATCATAGCATTTGCTGTTAAAGATGACAGGACAGAGGAAATCTCTTGTGGTGATGTTAAGGTTTGCAGTTTATCAATGACAAAATCAGAAGCACACAAATCCCAAAAGTAATTTCCTTAAAAAGGGAAGCAAGCAGGGTAGAAATATCACAAGATCCAGGCTGATAGGAACATTACCACCACAAAATGTTTGTCATCCATCCTCTCAAGTGAATGACACAAGATATGATGGGCCTGGTATATGCACCACATTGCCACGTTCAGAGGAACTTGTGGGTATGGTTCCTGAAAAGAGAAAGTGTAATGGCATCTGGCTGGTTATTATTCAGGTTTGCTCCAGCACAGGTTTATCATCTGCTTTAGAAGTATTTAAGGTGCTTGACAAGATGCAGAATGCAACAGAAACAAATCAGCAACTTTCTAGTCTGCAAAATTTTATTAAGCAACAGCTGGACAACTCTTACAACTCCA
Organism: Peucedramus taeniatus; assembly: GCA_013400575.1. Taxonomy (NCBI): domain Eukaryota; kingdom Metazoa; phylum Chordata; class Aves; order Passeriformes; family Fringillidae; genus Peucedramus; species Peucedramus taeniatus. The sequence goes on from WBNO01010544.1 coordinate 31,190, forward strand.
AATCATCAAGGAAAAATAGGGCAATCAGTCCATCTCTCAATCATGTAGACAGTAAAGAATCTGGACAAACCACACTTTTATAGGGAAACCAACAATACTTTCTAGGCACCTCCTGCAAAATCTATTACACAAGATACATAAAAGGAGAGGCAGATCAGGGTAGTTTTTAAGTACAATGGAAATCAAGTATACCACGGTATATTCAGGAGAAAAAAAAAAGGAGATTCAAAAAAATATAATTTAAAAATAGTCTAGGTAAGTGAAGTTCACAAATGGTGTACCAAATTTTCAAAAGCCTTAAGAAAAACATGCTGGGCTTGCTCACTTAAGAATGCATGCACCTGCATGACTCTATGCTCATTAAATTTAAAAGAAAAATTAAAAAAACCCAAAAGAAAAAAAAAAGAAAAAAAAAAGAAAAAAGAAGAAAAAAAATCCCAAATCACTTTCAAAGTTATAGTACCAAAATAATGCATTTATAAACAAATGCAACTCCCCTTCTTTTTCAGGAAACACTACAGTGCCTTTTCAATCGAATGCATCCCCATGCTATTCCACAACACCATATATTTTATCTACAATAAACAATGAGATCTTGAACAGACATACCCTTCCCCAAACACACAACACACAAACAGAAAAAGAACCAGCGAATGCTGAAATAGTGAAACAGAAATGAAAAGCAACCAAAGGCAAATCAAGTATCAAGCAAAGTAAAGAAACAAAGGGCAAGTTAGAAAAGTTCTGAACAAATAGCTTCAAACAACGTAGGTAAGAATTACTGGCCGAGCATTATTCCTGTGAAATACTTGAAACTCGGGTGGCTACACACTGTTCCAAAACATTTTTCTTTCATTATTACTTTAATCTTTATCTGTATCTTAAGCCATTTACTTGGCCAGTCAGATAAAATTCCAAAAATAGACAACTTTTGTCAGGATTTAGAATTTCTGAATCAGTCCATATTTTAAAACTGTAAACCAGAGGATTAAGAACAGACTGGCAGGCTTTGACATCACACCATCTAAATTTTTCATTGAACACTCTGGATATGTAAGTATTTGATGTTTTCATCAATTTAATTTTGTCTCACAAAATCATGTTTTCTTGATCCGGCAGTCAGCTCTGTGTCAGCAAACCAGCGCACTTGCATAGTGCTCCCAAACAATCAATTTGCCTTGAAACACAAATTTCTCATTACTGATTCATTTGCAAAATCAAAAGTTAAAGGGTGAAGCTTTTAGTTTTCTTAGCAAGAATTGCTTCACTGAATTTTATTTCATTCTTTTGTTTCACTAATTGCTTTTGCCTTAGAAATTTCCTAGTGCAGCAACAATCAAACTGCCCAAAGAAACTCCTGATATATCTTCAGTAATATCAGGCAACAGGGAAAGCAGTCTTTTCATCTTAAAAAACATCTCAGTGGGACTTCTTAAGAAGAAAATTAAATAAATACAAAGACAAAATAATTCAGATAGACCATTGTTCACAAGTAGTAATTAATTTTATTCCTTTGAGAATGGTGCATGTAAATTCCAATCCTGTAAAGAGGACCTGTGGTGCCTCCCTGCAGACTACTCCTGAGGGCAGCAAGACTCAAATTGGTATTTACTAATGAAGATTTGTGCCTTGAAGGGGAAGAGACATGAACAGAAAAACCAATTTGTCTACTAGAATTTTCCCATTTTTGTAAGCAGTATAGCTGACTTGTTCTCTTACACTGGGAAAACTACTATGCCAATCTCTAAATAACATAAACAGCTTGCCCTTCTGTCTTGTGATGGAATCCTAGAAATGGGAATAAAAGTCAAAAATCTGAATGACTGCTCTGTGGCCAGGATTTTACTTCTAGCATTCTTCAAGGGGGGTTATACTGAGTTGTCCACACGGCTATTGGCTAATGCTCTGTAATTTCCTTGAGTGGATGTATGGGTCATACAAGTCATCTTTACCTTATAATCACACAGTAATGGGGAGTACCTTTTAGGCTGGATTCTGGTCTCTTATGTATCTTGGTGTAACCATGCAGTGAGGCTGGAAGTTGGCCCTCTGTCAGCACACAAGGGTCTCATCTCTTACCAACCTCTAAGTCTGATTTACTGGTCTGGAGTAATTTGGGCCCTGCAGATATGCAATTCCTAACTGCTGCTCTGGGAAACACCTTCTTAAAAGTTAATGAAAATTAACTGTGTCTTCTATCCCCTTTTATTTAATCAAATCAGTTTTTGCACTTGCTGCTCTTTTTATATGAGGATGTAAAATGTTTCTGAGAGGTAAGAGGGCACCAAGGTAACACAGGATCACACACATCAGGCTGCAAAAAGCAAATGCACAGAAATTGTCTGAGGCAACAATCAGGCAAGCTCCAAAATCTGTTTGTAATTTCTGAGAGGACACTAAAAAGACACATCAAGGAAAGCCTGTATCTATGGAAAGTTTAGGCTGAAGGCTTCAGCAAAGTTAGGTATCCTTGTCTGACACCTGTAATCCTTCATGCATCTTCATAAAAACACTGTTTTACTTGTGGCTGCATCACAGGAAACTTTTGTAACTGAGATGAACCCGTGTGCAGATTTACTGATATTCAGGCAGCCCATGGCACGTTACTGTGGTCTCTGAAACTGAGTGCTAAATTGCTAATGTGATAATTCCTTTTTTTTCCCTCTGTTACCCCCACACCTTCTCATAGCTTCTTAGGATGTTACAAAAACATGTATTCTTACTGTTTAAAGCAAAAATTTGCCACTCCATTTATGCCAGACTTCAAATATCAATTTTTAGATTCTGTTCAAGATAATATTATTTCGAGGATATCACCATTACTTTTTCAAAATTATAAGGTTTTTTGTTTCATCTCTTTGCAACTCCAGCAGAGCAGGGTCTGACTTCAGATGGACACCGTGGCTGTTGGCTGGCATTGGAGTTCCCTCTGCCCAAAGCTGCTGCAGCCCAACTCCATGGCAGCTTCATGCTGCTCTTGGAGCAGACCTAGAAGGATGAGTGGAGGAACACCTGCTCCAACAGGGCTCCTATGAGTGTCGTGAAGAGGCGAAGCTGCTGCAGGCAACGTCAGGGCACAGCTCCATGAGCTCCGTGCAGCACCTGCCAGAAGCACTGTGGCGGTGCTGGAACCAGCTGAGCCCAGCTGCAGAAGGAGCATTGTTAGGCTGAGCAGAGGAAAAAGCTCCAGAGGAAACTGCTACACTATTCCTTGTGCCTCAGCATATTCCAAGCTGGTTTGGCTGTACCTCCACCTGGCACTGAACTATGCCATCACTAAACCCTACTGAAGTACAGTGACCTCCTCACAAACAGCCTGTGTCGTTACACCCTCTCTTATCATGTAACCCACCTTATCTTGTACCTCAAGAAAAAGCAAACCATGCCTTTTATTTTTTAAGCCACTCCCAACCAGAGTATAGTTACAAATAAAGAAGGAAAACAGAGGACAGATTTCTGCAGGTCCCAAAGAATTCACCTAGACTCTTTGTAGTCTGCACAATTCTCCACAGCAAACTCATTGCATTTAGCTGCCAAAAAATACTTTTGCCTGCATCATGAAGTTTTTGCATATTATCCAGCAAAACCAGGTCTTCCTATAAGCATTTTTAATTTCTTGCAGCAAAATATACCTGCTAGCAAACAATTGCTTAAAAAGATGCTCTTTAAATATAAATAAGTGTGTATAACTCACTGATACATAGTAAAAAAATAATCCCTAAAACACTCATTACATTATGCAAGAAAAATAATTTGTTTTTTGGACATTAACAGGAAATCTGCATTAAATTATCTTCAAAAAACCACTTAAAACTCCCTACAGAAAAATCAAACCAAAACTAAAACAAAACAAAAAACCAACCCAACAGAAACAAAAAAAAACTCCCTAGACTGTTAAAATTATTGCGCAACTGAAAAAAAAAAGCTTTGGAAAAAACATCCTTTACATCCTTTTAGTGGAAATTACTGCATGTATAAAAGAACTAGATATTTCTGAACACTTTGCTACATTCTTCCTAGAAGTACTTAAGTTACCTACAGAAAAACTGGGTTTACTAACAAAACAGAAAATGTAACATCTATCTTTTGGCTGAATGCAAGAGCAGTCTTCACAATTTAAGTGATTAAGTGGGGATATTCTTACATTTGTTTCTTATATTGTATCTCAACTGAAAAGGAAATGACTTTCACTTGTTCTTTTTATAATTTAGGATCCAGTTGCACACTCAGACTTCTATGTATGTACCATTCCTTTAATTAAAATTCTATATATTTGAGAGTATGTTCTCTCTTTAATATTGGGGATTCTTTACATATTAAAACCGTCAATTAAAGAAACTCGGCTAAATTATTTTCAAAAAGATAAAAGACTATCTTATAGAATTTTCTGACAAGTAAATGGAAAGGATGTTGGAAATAGCATTTACTTTCCCAATTTTTTGGCAATTATTCCTTGTTCTTTGCTGGGGCAGAAACCAGAGCTCTTTCTATGCCAAGGCTCTTTATGAGTGCCATCAGAAGGATGCAATAATGACCTGGACTAATGAAACCAAATTACTACTCTGTTACTTGTTTTATTGGCTTCAATTCTTAGTTCTCCATTAGAATAAAACTACTGATAAATGGAAAAATGTGGCAATGAACAAAGTGAAGAGGAACACTATTCTCTGGAAGGTTAAAGAAACTGCAAGCAGAAGTCCTTATTTAGATTAGATTTTCTTCAGAAAAGAACATTCACATTGTTTCCACATCCTAATAAATTTGGCTGGTGATGTTCTTCCAGCTGAGTATTTCTGACATATGACTAAGTGGCCCTTCCCCCAGCAAGCAAACAAGCCAGCCCTGGTATGTTTCTTGTCTTACAGTGTTCACCATGTGCCTGTCAAACACTAATTAGGGTACAGCTGGTTAGCACAGACCTTAGGGCAGGTGAGGCCTGTCATCAGCCAATTTCCCTCCTTGTGTACTGAAATCAGTGGACTAAGAATTCAACCTGTTGTTTTCACAGTACGTAACTCAATATAGACAAAGGGCCTAATAGTGTTTCCTCAATAAAAACCAACAAGTGAAACATTTCCATTGATTTTCAAGGGACCAGAACCAAATCTATTTCAGTTCCTCTGCTCCACACACATTATACATACAGGCACTCAAACTGCTGAAAAAATCAAGCACATGGAAAAGAACACAAATGGGCACAGACAAGTAATGGAAACAAAACTAATTAATTAAAGAAAACAACAATGTGATAGATGCCAAGGGTAATGTTGAGCCTGACCACTCCCACACACAAACATAAGCTGCTAAGCTTTGGGATAATACAGGCATGGTACCATCTACTGCCCCACTCCTTCCTTGCTACTTCTCCTTCCTCCCTCCAATGAAACCATCTCTCAGGTGGTTTTTCCTGGACCCATCCTGTGGAGCATTATCCGATCTAATTCATCACCTCCCCTGGCAATTCTCTGAAACTCCTCTGGCACTGCTCCTCTGTGCTGTACAGCTCTGGAAACCTCACCAGAGCACAAGTTAGAAGCTCACTGCATACTGGTAATTTTTACTACAGCAGGGTCTTATGTGAAATGCTCCTCTAGAATAAATCAAATGTAACACGCACTGGCCCTACTGCTAGGACTCAAGAAAAACAGAGAGAGAAAATCACATGTATTCATCTTAAGTTATACTGAGTTTTTCAAGTAAAGAAGCTAAACCATGGATGAAAGACAACACAGCTGTTGACATCTCAACCAGCAAATCTTTCCCAGTGGGCCTTTAACCTAAAAAGATCAGTTTTTGAAAAAAATCTGCTGTGATGCTCTGTAATCTAATGTCCAAATAATTATATGAATATTTGGGAATTTGTATATTACTGGTCAAACTACTTCCATATCAAAACAAATTCTGTAGCCAAATGCTGACAAGGAGGAAAGAGAAAAAGCAAATAAACAAGTGCACAATACATGGACAACAAAGAAACTTCTGTGCAAGTAACCTTCTGAAATGCTCAACAGGTCTGCATGTGCACCAGAGAGAACTGCACAGTCATACTGCTGGTATTAAGCTTTCCTCTGTCACACTCCATGTAGACACTAGCTTCCTGCTCTTAGCTGGAGCAAGTGGTAAGGTGGGTGACAACAGACATGATTCTGTCCAATTTTTCCTTTCTCTTTCAACTCATTTGTTCTCCAGCCACCCATGATATTGTTTCCTGTAATGAATCTGCTTCCCTGATGAAACTTCTTCTTGTAATGACTTGCTGCACTTCTGTCTCCTTCCTAATTCAAGCACTTTTGTAGAACTTGATTGATACTGATTGCTAAGAGGACTGAATACACTGGGTCTTCTCATTTGCTGGAAAAGCTTTGTTCACATGGTGTAAACGCACTGAAATTAGGAGCAAGCACAGGCATGGCCTCAGAGGTACATCTGGTCACATTGTACCTCTCCCAGCTACAGGCCAAATCATAGGATACTGCTGAACAATGTGAACAAAAAAGCAACACTTATGATTATTTCCTCTCCAGTTTTCTGTAACCTACTGAAAGATGTTTATCCTCCTTAAGCAGACATCAACTTCTTTGATACAGTGGGTTTTTAAACCCTGGTTCTAGCCAGGCCAGAGTTAATTTTTGCAGTAGCCAGGAGAGGGCATGGCTAGAACGCAGATGTTATTCTATACCACCTTCCATTTTCTGGGGCCATGGGAAGGGGTCCCATAGTGTGGCAGCATGGTCAGGTATTGGCAGAGGCTCTCCTGTGGTGAGCACACGCCTGTGAATCCTTTGCCTCTCATGCACTCTGTTATTAACATTGCTGCTGTTAGTGTTTGTTTTCTTATTTCACTGCTGTTTGCAGTAAATAGTTCCTCTCTCTACCTGTGGTCTTTACTTTTTTTGCCTCCAATTCTCCTCTCCATCCTACCACAGGGAACGGAAAAGGGGAGGAGGCAGTGAGCGAGTGGTGCATGGTTTGGAGTGTTTTGGTGGAAACACTAAATTGGAGAATACCTTTCCTAAACCATGACAAACACCCACTGGAAACAATTTTTTCTCTTGTGAGTAATACATCACTGTTTATAAATTAAACATTTACCGACATAAGCCTCCTTGGAACTGTGGTGCTGAGTTATTAGCAGATATCAGAGAAGAAATACATGTCTTCAAGTATTATAGCTTCTTTTTTTACTTTTTTGCTGCTATCATTGGTGTTTTAGTAGTAGAAGTACAAACTGGACCAAAAAAAAGTCATGTTCCCTGTTTTAAAAAGAATAGCATGAGATAAGGCAGTCTATCAGAAAGAGCAGCCTGTTTTAATTCCCCCATGAGCTTACATCAGCTACTGTAGCACACACAGCAGAACCACCACAACAAGCCAAAAGCCACACTTCTCCACGTAACACTGAATGGTTCTCAACCCTTCGCTCATTCTGAGACCCAGCACAATGCTTGAAAAGAGAAAGAAACCAGAAAACAAACAAGCTAACAAACAAACAAAAAACAGAAAACAGCCCCCCACCCTCCACCCCGTGACTGATTAGAGTTAATGCCCTTCTGGTGGGCACCAAGAGACTTTTCCAGTTTTACTGCCTTCTTAACTCCCAGGCATCTCTGCACACCTAAAGCAGGCTGCCCTGACATTTTCCGGTTTGGACTTTATGAGAAGGTTAACATCTTCCTCTCTCCAGTCTCTGCTTTTTCATTTGAGGCGTTGAGTCACATTAGCCAGAGCAACAGCAAAGGCTTGTACTGCAGAAAATGGATACTGAAAGTCCAAAATGTAAGCATTGCCATCAATTCTTCCAAACTGCATCACCTGGGAAGCAGGGGAAGAGGAAAAAGGAAAAGAGAACAAGGTCAAAAAATGAATCACAGAAAAGGAAACAGAGAAGACAATAAGAGTGAAATTTTTCTGCTTTGTAGGAACACCTCCCCTACTCAGTTAATATGACTGGAGCTACAGACAGAATGGGGATGATGTCAAAGAGTAGTGAGAGCACTGTACTTTTCGTCTGTATAAATTATTTGACTGCAATATTTGAGTCCACAGAGTAAACTGATAAAATAGACTGCATACAGCATTGGTTTAAGTAGCTTGTCACAAATTGCTTCAGCAGATATGAATACACCAGCATCATGCTTCCTGCAGGAAAATATCAGTCTCTCCCTTGGAAATATCCTACCATCAACTGATCAGGAAAAAAGATTCTTTTCTTCAAAGAAAGGAGCTTTCAGAGAAGGGGAATAACCAATTTCCCCACTCTAGCACTTCATAGCTGATAAGGCGCTCATTCTTTGCAGTTCTGTTTCCTGCTGCATAAATATCTTCACTAGCACATAATTATAGTGAGAATGAATTAGCAAAGGGGCAGTGAGAGCTGTCTGAAATGCAAAAAAAGCAAAACTAGTCAGGTTGTTCATCGCTCTTCCACAGGGAATATCAGAAGTTTGGCCTATTATTACTGGTTTTTCATTCTCTAGCAACCCAGGGGCCTGGCAGCTGCTCACAAGTGGAAATTTTGGCAGGAAGGGAAGCTACCTGCCTTAGCTACATGCTGCCTGGCTAACCTTTGTGAGCAGGGCAAGAAGGGAGCAGTGTTCACTCAATTAGCTGCCATCCACAACCATCACTGATGGCAAGTGCAGCTACCGCTGCAGAGAGCTATTGTGTTTATTACAAAAACTTCAGTAGTGAGAGCCAGCCAGACTAAAGGAGGGCCTTGTTCCCATGTCTGACTGCAATAAGACCAAACATATTTTGTATATTTACTTTACAGATGAACTTCACCCTACGTGGTGAACTTTTACCTTCGACAGCTGCTTTTTATCAACCATATGGCAAAGCTTTTTTTCATGTAACAGCTGATACAAGCAAGAGGCACTCTGCAGCATGACAGCCTATTCCTGGCATAGCTTTCCCACATCCTGGCCCCCATTCCAGCAAATGCATGCCAACCCTTCCTACCTGTCGTCCTTCCAGCTCAATCTGGAAGTTTTTTGCCGACTCCTGGGTCACCCGCCCTCCGAAGTCCAGCTGGTAGACTTGTGTTGCCTCATTCCACAGTGGCTGCTTGTTGGCCATCACATACACAAAGCCTTGGCTTCCCAGTCGCCCATCCTCCTTCTCACTGACCTTCCGGCACTTGAATTCATCCAGCTCACTGGCTGTCCTCAAACTCCTTTTAGTTTTCCAACCCTTTTTACTGCCCTGGCTCTGGTTCATCAGTTCATCTCCACTGATAAAAAGCTCTGGCTCGCTCTCTGAACTGTCCTGAAACTCATTTGTCTTGTTTAGCTTCTTGGACTTCAACTGATCTTTCTGGCTCTTGACCTTCTTCTTCTCCCTCCCCAGCCGAGGGCTGGCTATCAGTGAATTGAAGTCAGTCAGTGTCCTTGCCTCCTTTTTGACCTTGCCCTCAGTGATAGCCTGCACATTTCCTTCCTCGGCTCGATTGTCCAGGCGTTTCCGGCTCTTCTTGCCAAATTTGTCTGTCCTTTGAGGAACAGGGCTTTCTGTCAAGGAGAGCACCTCCTGGAAAGTGTCTGCTGTCTCCACCATTACCTCTGTGCCCACGTGGCCCTGCAGCTCTGCTGGCGGGGGAGACATCACCGGCTTCTCCACCACGAGGAGTGGCTTGGGGGGCAAGGTGCCCTGGGGGTTCTGTACGGGTGGGCAGGCGCTGTAGGAGCTCCACGGGTGCAAGGCGATGGGTGGCAGCTGTAAACTAGAGCAGGTGCTGCTTCCCGGGTACATGGGCGGCAAAGGGCAGTAGGGGAGGTTGGATGAATAACCTGACTGAAGCACAACTGTGGACTCCTGCTGTGCAAACTGTGTTGGGGCCAGAGCTTCTTTGGGGGAGCAGGGGGCCTGCATTCCCTGAAGGGGTGGGGCACTGTAGCTTCCTGGGTAAGGCACTCCAACCCCGTAACTCATCTGAAAATTGGCAGTGGGACTGGTTGGAGACTTGGGGGAAACAAATGGCACTCGAGACATATCCAGATGTTGAGCTTGACCAATGATGAGTGGAGGAGGTTTTAGAGGGTTGGGCACTGAGCTCTGAGATGTCCTTTCCTGAGGAACCCATATCTCTTCGCTCACCATAGGATCCCACTGGTACGGCGGTGGCCGTTTTACACTTAGGGTAGCCTCTGTCAAGGACACAGGTACGTGCCGTACAGATTTTTCCACTGGGCAGTGCTGAGAAAGGGCCTCATCCTCCGTGAAAGCGGAGTTGATATAATCCGCTCGGTCACGGGAATTGTCAGGTGGGCTCAGCAAGCTGTAGGAGGACTGGGAGGCCAGAGGCGAAGTACTGACAGAGTGAGCAATGACAGAGCTGTGTTGGGAGCCACTCGCTGTGCTCAGATCTGGTCTGATGGCACCAATGCTGGAAGTGCCGCTACCAGCATTGGCGTTAGCGATGTTGCCCGCGCCACCAGCGCTCGCACCGCTGCTGCTGCCAGCGCCGCCACTGCTGCACTGGCTGCAGGTGTACAAGGCTGTGGGCACTCTCTGCTGGTACTGTGCTGACACGATGTTGCTCTTGGCCTTAGGGGGAAGTTGCAAGGTGGCTCTCTGGCCATCCATCAGCTGAGCCATTTTCAGGGCCGCCTCTCTGCTGTTCCTCCGCAGAGTAGCATGAATGATACTGCTGTCCAGCCTCTGCGCCATGCTTCTGCCCTGGGACAGCTGGCTGGCAATGTCAGGGTAGGGCGGCGGGTCCCCGGTTGGGATGGAGTAACGGGGGACCGTGAGCCGGTTCAAGGTGGCGCTGGCACAGGGCTGCTGCATCTTCTTCTCGGCGGCCGTGATGCGCAAGGTGGCGGAGCTGCCGGGGCCCGGCAGGGTGTAGGTGCTCTGGGCACAGAGCATCCTGGTGCGAGGCCGGCACACCTCCTCCACGTTCCCGCTGCTGTCGAACGTCGTTATCCGCTCGTACCCCAGGGGCGTCTGGTAGTGCCCCGCCGGGTACAGGGAGAACTCGCCCTTTTTGAGGCAGAGATCGAGGGGCGGCTGCGGG
>WBNO01010544.1:42310-64810 GCA_013400575.1 Peucedramus taeniatus
GCCCCTCGCCCCCCGCCTCGGCCGGCGGGTTTGCCAGCACGTCCAGCTGCACGTTCTGGTTGGCGAGCAGCGACTGGACCAGGCCGATGCTCTGCGTGGGCGACATGGCCTGCGCCGAGCTGTGGATGGGCGCGATGGGGATGTTGACGGTGCAGGGCGGGCTGCTGGCGGGCGCGCCGGGGGCGCCGGGCACTGCAAGGGACAACACAGAGCGTCATCGCCGCCCCGGCCTCCGAACCCGCCCCGGCATCCCTCCCCTGCCGCGGCCAGGCCTGAGCCGGGGCCTGCTCCAGTCACAGAGGGGCCGTTCAAACCATTTGCTCCCTGTACGGACTCTGCTGCGCCCCGAGGGGCTGCTACCTGTTCCCAAAACCGGGGGATCAGACCTCAGTGGGAACACGTAAGCCAGACCGTCTCCTGTGACTCTCGTCGCACAGGAGCTACTTGTACCAGCTGGTGATCAGCTTTAAAGCCACTTCTTGGGAGTGACACTTCAGAGGTCAAGCTGTGAGCATGCTTTCAAGCCTACACTACAATCCCCATGGACTGTCATGATATCACTTAGCATTTACTCATCATCAGGTTTTAACTGCTTCTGCTCAAATCAATGAAAGTTTTGCTGAATCAGGACTCACTAGTTTTCAGGGAGGGACTTTTGATAGTAAATACATCAACAAACAACTGAACAAAGCAAACAAACAAACAGAATAAGTGGAGGCTAAGAAAGTTGAAGACCTGCACTGAAGACACTGTATAATATCTAGTATAAGGTTCCTAGACTCATTGAACTTAGGAGAACTGGCGAACACAGACACTAGTGTTGGGAATAGTTGGGAAATAGACAATAGTTGGGAAAAGCTGAGTATAGTGGGTGACAAACCAACCAGCAATGAAAAAGGAAGGAAGCTGAAACAGAGAGAGAGGAATATGATGGAATGTAGACAAAACTTATTAAAGTTCTCAGATTTGTAAGGAGAAAATGTGAGGAAATAAATGGGAAGCCAAAAAGATTCAAGAAGTGGGTATTGTAGTCAGGGCGACTGCAACATTAATGTTTGGAGAGGCTGCAATCAGAAATGTATCAATAAGCATATCTATATTAGGAAAAATTCCCACATGTGGTGGCATTGAAAAAGGGAAAATGTGGCAAGAAGCAATTCTCATAATTTTGAGAGAAGTGTGACGAGCGCTCAATTGTTTGCAGCTCCTTTTGCAAAAAGTGGTTGATTCCAATAGGAACAACCACTGAAAAGCTGGAGCAGGAAAATGAGGACACTGGATCCAAGTAGAGGTGCAGTAGTCAAGAAGGAATGAAACAGAATAAAGAGGGAGAACAGTAAATACTGTATTAGAACTTCCAAGAATATTGCAAGTTCTTTATTTTTTATTAAACTTCCTATAAAAAACCCCACAGAAAATGATAAGTGAGTTGTATCAGTATTTGTGGAAGGAAAAGAGACCAAGGATCTAGTGTCATATCCAATTTTTATCCAGTTTTATATCCATATTTAAGTGTGCCAAATTCCGTGGAGACCTCTGATTTGCAAGACCAGATCATGTAAGTGATCCATTAGTCCGGACTCCTCCAAATGCTGCCCAGTTCCTAATTAATTTCTAATTAAAGTTCTAGTCATCTACCTATGCCCTATGATTACATTTTTAGTAACATCAGGCTTTTACCAGCATCAGTCATGAACGTGGGAGGTGCACAGACAGCACTGTGGCTACACGGGCAAATACTTATGGTAGTTCAGTTCATTCCTTTAGAGGAAGACCAAAAGCCAAATTTAACTGACCCCAAGGCAGTTCTGTGGTTCTGTGCTTGGCTGGCAGGCCATGCTTTCACCCTGATGCCTGCAGGCTTAGCAATTTAGCTGCCAGACCCTGAGGTTTAATTGTTAGCTTGGCTTGAGCAGCCCCAAATGTTGCTGTCATTTTGCCTTACCCAACAAAATATCATTTGTTGTGGTGTTGCTTAATACTCCTGAGTGTTTAAATCCAATGTTTTTTTCATTTCTCCAATGGTTTTTAATTGATTCGTTTGCTTCCTTTTAAGTTAAATAAATTCACTGTGCATTTGTTTTGCCAAATCTTTACTGACTACATTAAAAAACACCTGTCCCAAGTGTACCTCACTATGAACATTGCACTGCCCAAGAGCAGCTTTCTACTATGTTTTTTTTAATCTATCAGGTAATCATTATTTATCCTGCAATACTTTTTCCTTTAGTAGATGGTACTTTCTTCCTTTATATGCAGGCTTTAGAAAGGATATCCCCAAAAACATTTTTGCAGATTTAAGTAGTCACCATTTACTAAGTCAGAAATACATTTTCAGAAGAAACTCGAAAGGAAAAAGTGGACAAGAGGAAGGCTGTTAGAAGGACAGGGTAGTATAATTCTTTTACTAGCTTTCTCAAAGAGCTGTTACAAGAGTCTCTAATAATTTTCTCTCTGTTTATGTACCTGCAATTATGAGCACCATTTCATCTCTTAGTGCAGATTCAACCCAATTTTCAGGAAGAGATGTGAAAACTTTGTATTAACTTTTTTCTTTTCTATTTAGTTTTTACATAACTTTCTGACAGCTTGGATTTGTTTCATAATAGCAAATGTTGAGTGCTTCTAATTAGTAATATATATATATATATACACAGTCACCCATGTCTCTGTTATTTTTTTCAGACACTACAGGTGAGTATCATGTAGACAGAAATTAAGCAAGCCAAGTCCCCCACATTGTGAAAAAAATTGACTTAATTTGAAACATACAAGTATTTCTGTAGAAGTCCAGAGGACTACTCTGATGCTTGGGTCAGACAAAAGCTTTGCTGCTGTCAGCAATTGAAAGCCTGGTCTGAAATAATGAGAACATTTCCATTTATTTCAGTAGACTTTAGCACTGTTTTTAATTGCTTTGCAGTGTTCACACTCCTTGCTCTTTAAAGGGTACTGGCATGACAGCCACTTCCATAGTTCCAAAAACCTGTGACCTGGCAACAAGAATCCCTCAGTGATATGAAAATTCTGAAAATGTATTAATTTATAATATTTTCTATTGTTTGTTAATTTTATTGGTATGATTACTTTGTTTGGATTGGAAGAGGTCTTGAGTACTTCCAGTCCTTTCACTTCCCACTTCACAACACTTGCATGCAAACTTTGCCCGCACTGCTTAAATCTTCTGCTACCTTACATCTCAGTGAAGTGAAAAATTCTTCCTGATCCTGCTTTGTTTATCAACTACTTTACTACTCTAGCCTCTTAGCAGTGATAAAAATCCAAATGAGCATTTATCATTTCTCAAAGGGTGGCTGAGTTTTATGGGAACTTGCTCTCCAACCCAAGCTCCTATCAGCCGTCTGTGCTTTGTTGCCATCAGGTCTCAAGAACAACCTGTTTAGGTTTCCAACACATTACAATTCTGTCTTAATAAGATGCAGAATGCAAGGCTTCAGTCTGTGGAGAACTGCTAGCAAACCAAGATGAATTAGCAGATGACTAATTTCCCAATGAACTTGAAACTAAGGAGCTCTTTATGGATTATATTTTCCACACATCATAAAAAACAATGCCCATAATACATATCAGCCTTATTCTAACTCAGTTCTACAGGACCCCAAAAGACTAAAGGGTTTGGATTTGTGTGTTTTCCAGAGGGGACCATGACACAACCAACCTGACCTCCATCTAGCTTAACCCATAACATGGCATCCCTCCAGCTCCTCCTTACCTGGTAAATCATCTTCATCTTCGCTGAAAACATTTGGATTAAAGACAGGCATGTTAATGTAGTCCATTGAAATCTTCCGCACTTCTGGGAGATATATTGTCATTTGCCTGGGCTGCAGATGCAGCAAACTGGTTTTATATATTACTAGAAAAGGAGCATAACAAGAAACAAAAAAGTCTGTTACACAAATAGCATGTAAAGCTAAGGAAGAAGCAACTCAAAGCAGACAGAAGGGCTATGAATATTGTTATTTACTGTATACATGTGCATAGGTGAGCCATTATTTGTCAATTCACTACGCAACACTTTCAATAAACGGGATAAAAGAGATTATTGCTTTCAGCTATTTCTCTTTAAATGGAAGCAGCATCTCTGTAATTAAACAATTAACTACTTCATCTTGTATTCACATCTATTTTTATGGAAGGAAAATACTTTTTTCCATTGTACTTTTTAAACTTTTCACCACAGGATGCTACCAGTTTACAGGGGAAAACTGGAAAGCTCTCAGGAAGAAAATCTGCTGACAGGTACTACATACAAAGAAATCCCACTGGGCTCAGGAAATCCCTGGGACCCAAACCATTGGAGACTGGGAGAACATTTGAAAGAAGTACCACTATGCATTTACTCGACACTTATATCCTTCTTATCTGCCACTGGCAGTGAGAGAATTAGAATGACCCGTGGTCCGTAGCAGCCCCTATAGCCACAAAAGCTACTCACCTAATTCTGCATCCAGGGCACCTTTATGTACTCCTGACCCAACTATATTATGCAACACGGGACAAAGTAAGTTTCCTAAAGAGCTCAATAAAAAGCTAGACTTGTGTTAGTATTTCAGTTCAAGCTCAGTTCTGCAAGGTGGTACCCTGGTTTTTACCCAGCCTTCTTCCTTCCCAACAGGACTATTGGGCAGAACTGGTCTATTCAGAAAAAGGCTGATAGACAACTGCTGCTTTTGATGATGGCTACCAGATCACTGATGCTCCTACAGGGGAACCATGTGATGAGGCTCTGCACTGACTTAAAGAATCTTGAGCATGAGCCCATAATAGCTTTTTTGTATAATTTCTAGCTAAATAACTATAAAAATCTGACTTTTAAAAATACTTCTATGGCAGTAACTTAAAAACTATATTTTCTATAGTACTCTATAGTCCTCTTGCAAAATCCTTTTTTTATTTGTGGGTTTTGTTCAAATAAACTGTAAAAATAGAGGTCTGGGCTCAAACATTGATTTACTGTTTTATTACAAGTGAGATTTTTAGCATTTTTTTATCATCTCACTATTGAATTTATAGATTTTAATCTCCTTTAGTTACAGTGAATTTAATAAAATCTAATTCCCACTGTGCACAGAAAATAAGTGCTTTGTTAAGGAAGCCTTTTGATCATTTACAAAAAAATCTCATGGCATAAGTTTCTTGTTAGTTAGAAAGAATTTGACATGCAAAAAAATCAACAGTTTACTTTTACCTGCACCAAGGTTAGTTGGTAGGAAAGCAGCCAAACCCACAATTTTAAATTTGGTTCCCCAGATATTAGATGTGACCTGAGCAAGGTAGTTGTGCTGCAAAACGAAAACAAGATCATTTTTACCTGATAAAATCTGTATCAAGCTCTAATAAAAAACTGCAGAACAATCAAGCTATTGCAAGTAATAATGCAATTTCAGTCTATCTTGTTTTTATTGTATTGAAAGAGCCTAAAGTGTCTATGTAGCAACAGTTTTACCCAGTCATTAAAAAGACTCATTCTGATACCTTAACACCATCAGAAATGATGTATGCAACAGCCACAGGGTAAGTAAAGCTATTGAAAATCTGAACAACACCTAGTGGAGAATGCCTGCTTAGTGAGAACATGTCTGTTTTCTGGCACTTGTTGCTCCTGCCCAGCAGGACCATGGCTATTCTGTATTTCAGAGAGTGATACCCTGGCTGTTGGTTCTATGCTCATGAATCACTTTATGGAACAATAAACAAGACAGAAATTAATTACTCATAACAACACACATATATTCCCCTGGAGCTCCTAAAGCAACTTTCCAAACCACTGTTGCCATGGTACACATAATATGGGTCTGAAAGACCAAGAGATTTTTCTCAAAGGCCAGGAGTTATGCTGCTAGTATCAGGAGCAGGATCTAAGCCTCTGGTCTTCTGCTCTATTCAAAGGGCTTTTGGTTCTATCTCCATGTAACTGCCCTAGAATTTTTCATAAAAAGGAAAAAGCAAAACAAGAGAGCAGAAAAAAACAAAACCAAACAAAAGAAAATTAAAAGTATGCAGGTTGTTATTAATGAAATATAAAACCCAGACAGTTCTACAGCCTGCTAAATTTCATTTACCCAGAGGACATGAACACCACAAAGAGCACAAAGTGGTAATTCCTTTCCTTCCTTCCAATTAAGACTGTTTCATGTTAATTATGAAACAGATCATGTGGTCCTCTGAAGCAAACATTTCTTTATCTCTGCAATCCCCAGCAAAGCAGAGAATTATGGTGGCATTAATATGGGTCTGAGAAACTGATGAAGTATTTTCACATATACTTTCAAGAAGACAACAACATCACCTAGAATAAAAGCTCTCTCATGGATTCACACTGACAAAAGTAACTGGTCCTGGTACTTACCAAACAACATCTGATACTCCATTGGCACTTTCAAACATTAGTACTGAACTGGAAGATGCAATTCTCTAGTTCTATCTACTTACTGTAATTAAATGAAAACTTTCATTGCTGATCATTGGATCTCTATCACAACATGCTGCCTCATGAAAAAAATACATTTGAATCAGGTGTGGTAACAATGTGCACAATACCTGAGTAATATCTTCTAAAGGAAACTCTCTTCGTGTCAGGCTTGGAGAACCAATAGAGGGTTTCCTTATTGGTAACCTTGGTGATCTTGAGATCTCCTGTGCAGCTCGTGACATCTTTGGAGATTTGCGAGCTTCTATATTGATTCTGCAGGTAAAGCAATACTTAGAATCAACGATGGGCAAGCTAAAATGCACTAAACTCATGTCTTTGAATGGAAAGATGTAAGAAGAAGACAACTGGTAGGATGTCCTCGAAGTGACTAATAAAGACTGTAGAGCGTACAGGATGGAGAATAATGGGTCAAATTTGAAGATACAGAAGAACTGACACACTTGCAGTAACTCATGCTGGATGCTTTCTATTTAATCTAACAAAGCTTACAGCTGTTCTGCCAGATACAGTATATCTTCCACTAATCCCTAAAAGGTGAAGAGATGAATGATTTCAGCTATGCAGACTTTGAGCAAAGTCTCAAGAAATGAGAATATGACACCTCAGCTGTCAGATTTTCACATTAGTATACAGCAAACCAAGGCTCCACAAATGTTGTCAGTGTTCCTACCCTAAGCTAAAAGTTATTTCTACCTCCCACCATACGAGGAGGGGGAGGGGAGGGTGTCAAGAATACCAGGTCAAGCACCTAAAGAACTCACTGGCAGAAATGTAGCAAAAAAAGTAAAAAAACAGTCCATTTGAAGGACAAAATATATTCCATGGTGGCAAGATAGAAAAAAAAAAGAAAAGGAGGGAAAGTTTATAAAATCTTTCTTTGAGACTACCTGGGGAGAAGTTGTGCTCTATTGTTTCCCATTACATTTTGTCCCAGAGATCTTCCCATAAGTCCAGCTCTATGCCAATCTCTGAGAACACCCCAGAACTGCACCCTGTAGAGGACCCCAGTCTTACAGAGAATTCCTATGTGCCCAAAGGAGTTTACTTTTCATTTTACAAGGTGTCAAGAGAGGGAAGGAGAGGCAGGGAAGAAGAGAGGCCACTTGAGGAAAAAGAAGAACTATCCCAGACATTATTACCTGGGGAGTTTAGGTGATTTGCTAGCTCGACTGATTTTTGGAGATTTCTTTGCTGCCCAGTCATCGCTGAGTTCAATATCGCTGGAGTCAGAGCAGTTGCAGCTGTCAATCACAGTGGAAATCAAGCTGTTTCCATAGATTTCATCTATCAAGACAGGCCCCAGAAAATTTAAGTGCTGCTTCAGAAAACTGGTATAAATTATAACTCTCAGTCATCAGAAGCATAAACCTGATCTACAGGCAGCGGTTGAAATAAAACTTTGCAGAGGAAAATTAAATGTTCTCCACTCTGCCTTCAAACTCCAAATTTCCAATGGTTTGAACTCAAGTGAACATCATTCAGAGGGATGAATAGCATTTAACTGACTTCAAAATTGAGACTAAAGAACATTTTCTGCTAATTAGCAATCTATATTCCATTACTCAGAATACAAGAAGTTCTCTTCTGTAAAACAGAAGGCAGCAGGGTATAATTTCAGAAGCTTCTAGGTCATGCTAAAGATTTTTTTCACATCAGAAAAAAATATCAGATGCCACCATCCATGTTGCATATATGTATTTTTTAAAACTCTTGAGGATTTAACATCCAAAGTATCGCTAAATCATTTTTATACAGAGCAACAATTGAATTCTACCTGCTTTTCCATCTGTTTTAGGATCCATGATGACAAACTCTGGCCGCAACTTGCTGATACGACGTCCTTTTAGGATGGGCACCAGTCCCCCAAGGTATTCCAAGTACAGAGTATAACATGGACCACCGACCTCTGGGTCATCTTCCGTCCGCTTCATGGTGCAGTGCAGCCGTTCATTACCAGCTGTTGGGTAGCTGACAAAATCTCTCATATTGTTTGGGTCTGGGATTGGAGGCTTAATTAAACAGAGGAAGGAAAGAGAAAGTTTTCCAATATTGGTTGGGGATTTTTTCTGTGGTGACTTAATCACAACACAACTAACTGAACTTGAACCCAACTCTACTTGGGCAGGTGGAGATTAGTATAGGTTACTTCATGAGTCATGCAGGACCCACATGCAAGACAGAATGGCTGTGTGTTATTTAGTTAGCTAAAAAAACTAAAAAAACTAAAAGCAGCTGTACACAGAAAACAAAAACTAAAACAAATTACATCAAAAAGGAAGGTTAAACCTGTGGTCAGAGCACTGAATGAGACAACAAACCTGTCTTCAAGTTCCAGCCCTTATCAGAAACTTCTTTTTGAACTTGAGTAATGTGGTCAAATCAAGTATCAGAGTATTTTGTCTCTTGCAGGCCCTTGAAGTGAACCTGGACACTCACATCCCATTCCTGGTTAGTACTGGTACATGCTATGCCACTATGCTACAATGCTGTCAGCTCTGGAAGAAGCTTGTACTTTTTGTATCACTTCCAAGCACATGTCTCATCCTAGCTGAGGACCTATTTGTGTGCCATGTAGAGAAATACAAACACAAAGTTTGGGTTACTTTGCCCTGCTTGCCAGAACACTGTATTAATCCATGGAAAACTCAGTCCTAAAGCAGTAGGACTGCTTTTGTCTAGGACAACATAGCCTGTATGACACAAAGACTATTAATGTGTATAAGTCAACAGAGTTTCTTTCAAAATGAAAGTGTAAGAAAAAACAGGTAGGGAAAAAATAGGCTTCCTTAACCTGGCAAATGGGTATAGGCTGAGGAGTGACCTATAATGTGGTCCACAAGCTGGAGGGGAAGAAGGATGTACACAGGGAAGAGGGTGCCTTGCCTAGCACTGAAGGCATGGCTGACAACATAGGCTGAGTGGGTGACTGGGATGAGCCAGGCTAAAGTATAAGTGCTGATGAGGCTCCAGAAACACCCATGAAACAGGACAGGCATGAAGCTTCTGGAAATCCCGCTTCCACCTCTCAGCCACGCAGTGTCACAACAGCTCTGCATCCTCGCCTCTCCTCTAGGAGATTACACAAGGACTGCTGGCAAGGATGTGTCCCTGTACTGCCCTCTGATCCCCACCAGGGCTCCCAGCCAACTGCTGCCTTCATACAGCCCATCCCATCCCCTCCCCTGCCTTCTCTGACAGCCAGGAAATTGTCACTGAGCCCACTAGAGAGGGGTGGCTCTGGACAACATGGAAAGCATCCTGGAGAGAATCCCGGATGGAAAGAGCTAGAAAGAACTGGAGACTTCCACCCTGATAAATGCTCTGCATCTTTGGAGATCCAGGAGTTATGGTTACAGAAA
This sequence comes from Peucedramus taeniatus, assembly GCA_013400575.1. Lineage (NCBI taxonomy): Eukaryota > Metazoa > Chordata > Aves > Passeriformes > Fringillidae > Peucedramus > Peucedramus taeniatus. The sequence continues at coordinate 52,127 of WBNO01010544.1, forward strand.
GGCATTTATTGTTCTTTGACAAATGAAATTATTTACAGTAGCATAAACTGCCCTGATTAGCAGTACCCAAATGGAACCATGCTTAATTATTATTTTGTAGGCATAATTTCTTCTCATTTAAGCTGGGTCAGCCCCACTGATTTCAAATTAGTTGTTCTAGCTCTGCATTGTTTTAACAAGGACCTCTGTCTCAAGAGACTGCTGTAACACATACACAAAAAAATCACAGAAATGTATGTCTGGATGTCAAGCATTTACCAGCTAATGCTCTGGTTTATAGGCTGTGATAAACAGCTTGGAAATCCCAATGCGCTACTGAGGGCAAAACCAGGAAACAAACAGGTTGTGCAGACGGTTCTGCTGGTGGTACAGGAAAAGGTGTGATATCTGGTTCATTATTCCATAGCACTGTTGCAGCAGTAAGATTAGCAGAACTCAGTGTAAGCAGAAATGTTTGGGCAGCCCCACGTCTTAAGCCTAACCTTCCTGGCACTATAAGCACTCACGTGACGTGTAGAGGGGCAACAGTTTTACCCCTGTGAATCCCTCCTGTAACCGTGACAGAGCATTATCACCAGTGTGTGTGAGTCACCAGCACATTTTACTGTTGTTAGGTGCTTGGAAAGGCCATCTCCATGGAATAATGCAGATCAGCATGTGTGAGCCTTCTTTTCAGATTTTTAATAGGCATCAAATGCATTAGTGGGGTCTTGAAGAGGATGCAAAAGCTTTTAAAATTATAAAATCTTATAATTTAGCCATTGCCACTTAGGAGCACCATGGAGGGGGGAGATCTAGTGACATTTCCCTCTTCACAATGCACACATTTCTTTCTTTTTACCTTGATTGTTGGTATAAAAGCAGTGGTGAGGTACGAGCAGAGCCGAGGGGGTAGGGTCAGCTTGCTGATGTCCTTGTCATCCCGCAGGCAGCTGGCAATGGTCTGCTGGCACAGCAGCTGCAGGCTGGAGACCCTGTGCTCCACTCTGACAACGTACAGCGCAGGCCCAGAAGCCATCAGCAGGCGGGAATCCCTGTGACCCCAACAGATCGAGATGATGGGACGCTGCATGAAGAGCAAAAGGATACAACTTCAAAAGATTTTGTGGAAAAGATCTTTTTCCAAGATGGCTGCACAGCAAGTGATCACATGAATTGAGACAGATCACATTACCCTAAGTCTTCCAGAAACTTAAAGTGTCCACCACTGCCCCCAGAAGAGCAATGTGAACATCTCAAATCATCAAAATCAGCAGTTGAAGTTTATTCAGTGCTTTTTACTCAGGATGCTTAAACTCTTCACACAAGGAATCAGCTACCAAATTTAGTACCTAGGTAAGATAAGTGACTTTAAAGACACAGGATGTTGAGAAGTAGGATCTTTTGATGCCCTATCCAAATTATTTATTCAGTCATCTAATCAGTCTTCATCCACTGGTAAGAGCTCATATTTTACAACTGAAAAGTTAAATTATATGCCCAGAGACACTTAAAAAACAAGTGGAGAACACCCAATCAGCTTTCTTGTCTTGCACCAAGTGTTCTGCTGCAGTGTCTCTTTTTAACTATTCTCAGAGGAACTGAACTGTGAAAGAGCACCAGGAATGCAACAGAGAATGGCCTTTTGTCTTCTACTTGTCTACACTCAGAGATGCCCAAACAATGACAATAAAAACAGAAAGAGTGAGGGCCAACTGCTACTAAATGTCACAATGTGGAACAGAATAATGATAAACAAACACTGCTGCTTAGAACATTTATTTCCTGCTTGCAAGGAGCTCCCTAAACTTTGCTTCCCATCTTGTAAAGTACCAGTCTGTTTGCTGTGACCTCCTCTAGCCCTACATCATTACTTTTGCACTTAAGTGTTACTTGCATCCACCAGTCATCTCTTGCTTTCTGTGTCACAAAGTACCTGTATTTGCTTATATACACACACACCCTGTGGTATTTAAATCCCACCTGCTACCTCTGTGCAAATAGACAACACAGAGTAAAGATGAAGCTCTAACTCCATGAAGAATACTATACAGCAGGTTGTCATCAGTGAACTACAAAAGATTTATTCCTTTCTGTGAAGGTCTTCCTTGTTTTCACCATCTGTGACACTCAGAAGTTTAAGCAAGCATGTTTTTCATCTAAATAATGAACTGTATTTATTGAAAGGTCATGGTATCTTTGAAATATCTTTTCACAAGATGCATCAAAGAAGAAGACAGGGCCAAGACACCACCAATAACAGCTTTTATTCACTCCTCTAATAGCAGTATGGTACCCAGATAGCAGGGTTAGATCAGCCCAGAGATTACTCACCTGGTCTGGGGAAAATGCCTCCCTTCCATTTACAAATTCAAAATGCTTAAAGGCAAGAAACTGGGAAAAGATGTTTTTATGTGACTGAAGTGAAATGCAGCTGGCACAGCACTATACCAATGTTTATCATCAAGATAAAGCATTGGATGAAAAAATTTTCCACAGAAGAGATCTTCCCTACTATATCACCTTATGCTAGATTTAAATTTCAAGGAAAATGCTGGTTTTAAAGTGGGAGGAAGGAAGGAACTTCTTTTAATTACATCTAGGCAATACCACACACACACCTCCTGAAAGAAACAAATCTTCAGGCTGACTGATAGACAAATAGAAAGAAGCAACATGTGAACCTTGTGATTTTCACAGTAATTGCTGAATGCATTTTGTAGTGGAGAACTTCCAAAAGAATTGAGAAATCCTTTGTGTAACATCAGTAATTCTACATGGCTTGTCATAACCATATTCTGTGGGATACAGCCTTACATTTGAGGAAAGGCCACATGAAGTATCCCCTACTGATTGGTATTGTCATGATTTTTGAGTGTGGCTTGGCCCTCACACTGTCTGTCAGCAATGAGACAGTTCAAGCTGCTTACCAAATAAATGCAATTGAAAAGGCACTGGCACAAGGAAGGTACCTGCCACATCTACTATATGACAGCCTAAGAACAGCACGGTAGAAGTGACCCTGATTTTCCCCAAGGGCTAAATCCAAGCATGGGCAGCACTATCTACCTGATCATTACCGTGGGATCCAAACTGCATCCTGCTGTTCACCTTGCATCAGCTACAGCTTACCTATAAACACAGTGGGGGAACAAACAAGTATGTGACTTGGCACACAAATGTTTATTTATTGGATAGACTTTAATGGCAGAAGAGAAGTCGAATATCCCAGCTATCATAATCCAGTACAGCACACCCAGACCTGATGTCTCATATTGCAGCTATTATAACCCAATATATCACACCCAGGTAGGACACTCTTCATCCAAATAGAGTCAAATAAAACCACCTCTTTCCTCAGGTTACTGCTGCATGCAGAGAACATCAGAGGTGCAGATAGCAGCAGTGCAAGAACCTTTGCAATCTAAAACCTGGTCTCAAGGGAAAGATTTTTCAGAAGCTTTGAAACACAGTGTAGGACCTCTAGCAACATAGCACTGTGGAGTTCCAAAGAGTAGAAAGTCAGAAGTTGAAAGCTTCACCACTGTTTCCCAACAGGCAACCATAATTCAGTCACCTTCTAAACTTCTCAAATGTATGATGCTCTTATCTTCTGTTTATGAATGCATATGCAAACAATATGTGAGTGGGTGGATGCCTAAACAAACACACACAATACCTACAAGTGCTATACTGTTTGTAAATCATGACATTTCTATTCTTCCATTTGTATAATTAGTCTCCCCACATACCTCATTACGTTTTAATATTTTCAACCTCAACAAAGAACACTTGCACCACACCACCAGACACACCTTGCCTTCCTTTCTCTGAAATGGTTAGACCCTTGGTGCTCCTCCAGAGCAGTGTTCAGCAACATTTAATTTACAGTGAAGGGCTAAGACTTCAAATGAGCTTCAGGGAAAATTAGCCTGTCATTGCAGACTTGGAGAAATAAAAGATCGCCCAAATGCCAGATCTGACCTGACCTTTAAAGTACTGTTCTAATAATATTTTTCAATAACTATACTTCCTAGTCCTTCCTTCCTTCCTTCCTTGCTGGACAAGAGAAGTGTAAAAATTACTGCAGCAAGTCAGTTATGAGCTGGCCACAGCTTTCTTTTCAAACTCTACTGAGAAAAAACAATTGACCTCCAACATCCAACATAAAAGTATTGCTCCTCATAAAGTATCCACTTATTTGCACTGTTTTAGCAAAACAAGGAAGGACAAAAGTTGTTGTATCCAAAAGTTGTTGTACCCACCTGTTAAAAAATGAACAAGCAGACTCTAGGACAGAAGAATTTTATTTTCCATGTTTGCACAGTTGGGGTTTTTTCTCTGCTAGGAACAAAGAAATGCAGCTACAAATATAACATGAGAATTTCTAATCTCACTTTGCATATAAAAATATAATCAGATTTTGAAAAATCTCAGCATAAACTGTAAATACCTGAATGAATTCCAGGGTTTAAACACCAACATGTAGCTCTATGACAATTATATACCAGAAACCTTTGGCTAAAACACAAGAAAAAAAAAGATGCTTTATCAGGAGAAATACTGACTGAAAACACATCTCAACAAGTGACCAACAAGGAGCTCTTTTGCCATGTCCTTCCAAGTGGACTTGAAAGATCTTTTTGAGTTACAGCTACTCAAATCTGTGCCCCCAGCTGGGATGTTGATTCCCCTTAGAAAAGCAGGCAGGCATGCCCACTCAAAGCTCTGTGGTTGCTTCTTATGAGTCACTCTACTGTCTCTATTACAGGAGAGAACATAATTTATATACATTGCAACACTTGTATCCAGTTCAGTCAATGAAAACACTGTCCTAGCTGATTCTTGATGCCTGCCTTGAGCTCAGGAATCTTGAGCCATGGGGTCTGCCTGCTGCTTGAACTAATCCCTTGTTTGTTGGCACTGGGACTCCGACTGGTAATGAAATAAAAATAGTATTCCAGGGCAAAAAGCCCAGGAACTAGCAGGACTTCTCTCAGGAGGAAGAACACAACTGCAAAATAGTATCCAGTGAATGGCATGTGTAAGTAGGTTGCCTGCTTGCTCTCACTCCAGACTGCTGATGGGGAGATGCACACTCTTCCCTCTCAGAGACAAGCTGGAAGGTGCAATGGCTGCAGTGCCCAGCTGGCTCTTGGGAGCTGTGTGTGCACACCTCTGTACTGCCACAGCATTCATGGATGGTGAGGGAAAGCAACCTAACACTCCTTCATTCTTCTGCTCCTCATATTTACACTGGGAAAAATATAAACTGCTAAGAACTGATGGTGACAAATTGTAAGAAATCTGCCACTGCTGTGGCCTGATACGATTTTTGATGTCATAAACTCTTATTTGATTTGCAGCTGTTTCTTATGTCCTCTCTATTTCTACAGTATTTTTTTAAGAAGTCAATACAACAAGAGTCCATTTTAACAGAAAGAGTTGCTTAGAAAAGTGTCTTCAATTTCCAGTGCTGATCAAAATCCATTTCTGCAGCAGAATAAAGGCCTATATAAAGAACACCAAGGTCCTTATTGATATACTAAAGCATGTTTCATCAATAGTTCTAAAATGTTGATTTTTTTGCTGTAAGAAAACAAACTCTTCTTAAAGCTTTGTTATCATTCCATAACAACTAAATAAAATTGATTTCAGGCAATATAAATGAAAGGCAACATTAATTCAGATACAACAAACCTGAACACTCTGTGTGAAATAAATGAAGAAAAGCAAGCAAGGTCTGCTCAGCTGAATAACATAAAAAGCAGCTTCTTCTTTCAGAACCTTTTGATCTGAATTAAACCTAAAATTGCACCTTCCTTCTTTAGCCTTTACAGAACTACCAGGTTTCTGCAGGATCATATAATCTTAAATCTATTCATTTAGATGCTGAGACATTTCCAGCAGAGAAGCAGTCTGTGAAATGCTGACAGCAGCAGGTCTTTAGCAAGCTGGTTGTCTTCTCAAAGACTTCTGGAAACTTATTCCATAAAGATTTAGTCTTTGGTACACCACTTTGAATAGGTTTAAAAATATTACACTGATAAACATGGGTTTTTTACATTTCATCTTGTTGTCTATACCACATGTGAAGCTTAGTACACTCTCATCCTCCCTCGCTGCGCTCGAAATGTAATCTGTACTCACACCAGCTGCACAGTGATATAAAACCTTAAAGCAATGTAAATTTACTGTAGAATTAAAGGTGTATTGAGGAGATCTGCATTGTAGCTTCTAAATCTGTGCTCTTGTTCCCCTGGTCCTCTCTGGGACATATTAAAAAATCATAAAAACTGAAGAAGGGACCAAATATAAGCCACAAGATTGGGCCATTAGAAAGAAAAAAATCACAAGTTCGTTACAGTTGGCAGTTAGATAATGTTGAAGAGATCCTGCAGGAGACTCCTGTTCAAAGTTCAGGATATAGGAAGATATGAAGCATCTGTTTCCAATCAGAAGTGACAGCAGGTACAGTTAGTTGATATAATAAAGACCTGTCTGCACATTAGATGAGATCTTCTAAAGTGACAGAACTGGGTTGCAGCATTTGGTAAACAAATTTAGCAGGACTGTAAAACAGTCTTAAATGAGTTGATTATTCTCATCCCTGCTTGATGCCAGGGAAAGGTTGTGAGGACTTACCAAACAATGTAAGAAATTAACATTCTTCCAATAAAAACATTATGACCAGCAGGGCAGCCTGCTGTTGCAATCTCATTTTTAAATGTTGAAAAAGCAGGACCATGAAAAGCCTGGGCATATTTTTGGTACCTCACATTGGTGTTTGTGGTGTATACAAGGACAGGCATAGTAAGAGAAATTGATAGCAGTTTCTGAATAGCCATGAGCTGATCACCAGCTCTTAAAATATGGTCTCTGAATAGAATCCAGTTCAATATTTGACCAGCCCTTACCAATGCTTTTTCAGCTCTTTCCACTATTCTGCAAACACATCCTTGCAGGATGCCAGGCTGAAGCCCCAGAGCCAGGAACAGGAGTGACTGCTGCACTATGCCAACTCTACCACTCTGTTTATGAATGTTGTTTTTCAAGCAAAGCTACTGCTTTTATTTCAATACTTCTAAACAAGTATTGCTTATCTAGTGTTGTTTATTGTCTATCTAGATCTTTATAGTCAGCAAATTAGGTTTATGAACTATAAATTCCTACACTGAAGGTAAAAGCTTAAGAGAGTTAATTAAACGAGACAGAGGATGCCAAAACCACACTAAAGCTGGAGGAGAAGGCAGCCTAGAGAACATCTTGAAGGGATCCATGACAACAGTCATCATCAAGATGAGTTACCTGCAGCTCCCAAATCTATTCTACCACTGGGGTTTGCAGTGACTTGATGTTCAGTAACATTCCAGCCAAGTTGCAAATAAATCCTGACAGTCTGAGACTGAGTTTTGTTATAAACAATAAGATCTGTTTCATTAATATCCTACCGAAGAAAGGACAGGCAAACAGCAGAAACAAAAACTGTTCAGTATATTTCACTGGTAAAATTTTCAGACATTTGCTATGTCAAAGAACTGGGACAGAGAACCACATGGAAAATCAGTTTTGTACCTGTAATCCATTATTTTTTATATTGACGGTTGTTTTATTTTTTTCTGGCTTTTGTATTCAGAACAACATTCATTTGTAATCAATGTGCTTTTCCAGTCACACATTTACTTCTTCATAAGAAAGTCTTAGCAGAAGAGTTAAAGATGAGGAAATTCTTTTATTTTCTTCTTCTTCTTTTTTTTTTTAGTTCAGTAACCAGTGATGAATCTTATAAAATCCCATTACAAGGCTGACTGCCATGGTACAGAAAACTAATTAATTTATTCTGATGAATTTGTCATGAGACAAATTACTAGGACCACTGACTCACTCTCATCTTTGCACATACATTTTTGGAGCAGAAGCACAGCATAACAGAAGTTACCAGCAATTTTTTTGCAACAATGGTTTTTATCTGGTTTTGTCAGTAAACCAAATACTTAACAATGTTCTAGCATACCTGTAATTTAGCTGGTAATACTGCTAGACCAGCATTCAAATGCATAGGAGAATAAAGTCCACATGAGCAGACACAGGTGTTCTTCTGAAAGACCCCTCACTTCCTCCTGCAGCTGAGTAAATATGAATTTAGATGCACCAAATAAAGAGACTAAACACTGACTAATAAGAGAGGTGGCTCTAATTTGAGGTAGGTTTATGCACGCAGCTTTTTAATAAATATAAATATATCAGTTTGAATGTTATTTTTATCCAAATTTCCAAAGGAAATGAGACTCCTTGATTCTGTTATTAATTGGTGGTTGCCTCTCCTTGACTGTACTCATCCTTCACTTACAACCTGGCTTACAACTTCTGAAGTTGTTGGCTTTTAGTCTGCAGTTTACAATGGGGGAAGAAATCTCCATTACATTAAAATATTGCTATTCCTAACAAAAATAGCAGCTGGAAAGAGCAGAAAGGCTTGTGTTACTACTTCCACTATTAGAAATACTGCAGTACAAACTCGGCATTCACCTGTTCTGTCTGACCTTTCACTTGCCCTGTAAGCACTCACATAATGGCAGAATAATTAGCCCCCACATCAGGCACAATATGTGCTTTCTCCCAGCTGGTTAAGTAGAGGAGAAAGGAGAAGAGCTGAAAACATTAAAAGAATTTGAAGCTATACATGGAGAACGAGAGGAGATGAAAGTAATTAAATGAAGGAGAATTTGAGATTAGCAGGAACAAAGCAGTGAGGGAAAAGCCTGCACACACACAGGTCACAACCTGACCTGACGGGCTCTGATGCTCAAACCACTGAGTGATTTCACAGCCTGGCACCAGAGGGTTCAACAGCTGATGTGCCCATACTGAGTTCTGGTACTGAAGTAACAGAGCAGGGTTTGCTTTCACCTGGGCTGGGAAAAAGCAACACTGATATAAATATGTTTTCTTCAGAGCTGATCCAGAGAGGAAAGGGCTGTGCTACTTTGCTGCAAGGGCTACATTTAAGACAATACAGCTGTGTTTATGGGTAAGTCCTTTAGGTACCTAAATCAGCATTAGATATCACTGTACATATTTAGGTTGGCTTTAAAGACCATTATTTTACACTTTACACAACTAAAGAATTCTATCTAAATTAGAGTGCTAAGGTTAATAAGCACAGGTTAGTGCTAAATATAAGCAAACACAAAGGCTGAGCAGATGGTTTACTAAGTCACCCTTTTGCATCCATTCCAGATCAGGGTACTGGAAAAAAAATGATAATACATGGTATCATCATTAAATATAATTAATATATCTATAGCATTTTTCTTCACTTTTAGATTTCAAAGCTATTACAAAGTTTCATTACTAGCAGCAGAAATCAGAATGAAGTCCTCCCTATTCTGCAGAAAATTACACAGAATTATATTCAGCTGGGCTCTGAAGTACCAGCAAAGACCTATGAAGCACGTTGTGCTCCTGAGCAGCTCGACCATGTGCTGCTCATGTGAGAGCAGCACAGACCACGTGCTGGCATTTACTCGGCAAGTTACATGACTGAGGTTACAGCATCACACCAAATGATTGTACATTAGAAAATTACAATAAACTGAATAACCTTGTAGTTATGATACTGGACTTGGAATATTTTTGTCCAGTTCTTGGCTCTGCTACATTATGCAAGTTATTCAGGTTTTTTTTCTCCTCAGTCACTTATCCATAAAACAATAGAATTTTCTTTTTTTATCTGTCTGTTCATGGCCCAGTGAGTTTGGGAAACAGACTTTCTCCTTTCGTATTTCCACAATACCTAGCACAGTGGACCTTAGAATCAGGTGCAGTCTTGCATGTCTACCTTAATGCAAACAACCATTGTTTATAGCACATTTTTATCTATTTTGTTTTAGGATGGATTCGGGACGTTTTTCAACCTTTTCCACATTGCAGGTCTACAGCAATGAGCTAATGTGGGAAAAACATGTCAGCAAAGCATGGAGAACAGACTTTAGAAATGCCTCCTACCTGCACAGGTGTCTCCAGAGTGTAGATATGTTCCCCACGCACGTTGTAGAACTTGACAAGTGCGCTTTTCAGCAGGGAACCGTTGCTGAGGTCAACCAGCTGGTTCTGCTTCTCCATGCCTGCTACTGCAAGCAGGTCTCCTTGTGTGCACCACTGTACCACCACATCTGAAATCACAAAGATGGGTTGCAGTAACCACTAACTAGAAACAACAGGAACAGCATTTCCAGATGCTACAAAGTGACTTGAACAGATAGAACATGCTCTCAAAATTTTCTTAAGTACTTAGAAACCTATATCCTTTCATTGAAATAGTAAAAAATATGCCACAGATACACTTTTGAGAATAACTCTTTATTTTGTAAATTGAAAAAAAAAAAGTGTAAAAACCATTCTTTTCTCTCTATGGTGAGTCTAGAATGTAATCAGTAGTAGCTCCTAAATACCTAAGGGCAAGAATTTACCAGAGATGTTGAAAGTGATGTAGAAGATCCTACATACAGCTTTGCGGTAAATAAGCAGAATCAAGTTAATATGCAGATAAATAATTTTACTAAGAGAGCAGCAAAGAGTGTCTGGAACGGCCTATAGTGCAAAAAAGCAGAATATCTGGCAATGCCTCATGTTCTCATGGCTGCCAATATAACTTTTAGCATGACTCCAACTAGAGTTACAACAGTATAACATGAAACTAAAAGTACTTGGACTTTTGTCCATAAATACATATGGCTTCTATATCATACGTTTTCTTTTGCCACCATCACACAAAGATGATGAGGGCTCTGGAGAATCTCTTTTACAAGAAGAGACTGAGGGAGCTGGGCTTGTTTGGTCTAAAGCAGCCTGAAAGTGGATCTCATTATTATCTCAAAGGTTTGTGCAGAGAGAATGGTGCCAGACTCTTTTCAGTGGTGCCCAGTGACAGGACGAGGAACAGTGGCCATAAACTAAATCACAGGAAGTTCCACCTCAACATGAGGAAGAATTTCTTTACACTGAGGGCAGCAGAGCACTGGAAGAGGCTGCCCGGGGAGGCTGAGGAGTCTCCCTCTCTGGAGACATTCAAAACCCACCAAGACAAGTCCCAGTGTAACCTGTTCTAGAGGACCCTGCCTTGGCAGAGGAGTTGGACTGGCTAATCCCTAGAGGTCCCTTCTAACCCTAATGATTCTGTGATTCTGACTTGTGAAAATCTACTCAGCTGCTTAGCAGGGCTTTGCTGGAATCACATAGGGACTGCTCAGACTCTCATATACATAGATATGAATATACATATCAGTTACTTCTCTTACAGGCACTTCATGATGAGGGACACCCACAGCTTAATTTGGGGATGCTTATTTCAAACCTTTATATCCTCTAGTTCTTTGTCACACTTCTAGAGTAACTCTAAAAAAGTATTTTGCATTTCTGCTTGTGTTTCAAAGGCAGATTTGCATGTTCAAGGAATACCGAGCTAGTCTTTAAATCTTTTTACTCTTAAACCAGAGGTGAAAGGCAGCTATTTTGTGCTGAGACAAAGTGAAGGTAAAGACAAAACTTTTGTGCTCTGGGATGCTCAATCTGCCAAGAACCTTTTGAAGACACTTGTGGGCGAGAAGCTGTCTTCAAATGAAGAAGCAGGAGAGAAATGAGATTTGGCAGGAAGGATCTCAAAATTGTTTCAAGTTGTCAACTTGTCATTTTCAGGGACTTTTATGTGCAATTTAAAATGGTTTTGTATTATTTCAACTTTCTGATATTTCTTATGGGAATTCTGCTTCTGTACATATCAGAGGGAAGCCGCATGTTCCTCAAGGTAATTTTTCCACAGCTAGACATTGTATGCCTCTTGTTTTCTCTCAGTTTTCAACCCTCTAAGTCACCTACAATGGGATTTAATTCATGTTTCTTGGAGAGGAAAAAGATAGGCAGGTTAGAAATAAACAAGGCAAGCTGATCCGCTCTACTTTTGGTAACTGGATAACTATGGAACTACCATAATGAAAAAACTGTCTCCTTTGGATACATGTCTTCAGGTAAAACTTTCAGCTGATCGCCATGACAAGAGGCATGTGATTACTTTGTCCAGCAGTTTTCTCTCTCTCTCTCTCTCTCAAAGTCCTAGAATTAGACTGCTGAAAAGGCAGCAAAGGGGTGGATGTGGGCTGCAGCATCTCTCCAGGGCAGTGTGGCTCTACTGACACACATGCACTGCCAACAGGATCTTCAGTGACTACTGGACCTTTACACAAAATAATTGATAAATAGGTTCTCAGCACCAGTACAGAGATTAAAAATCAAATGGAGATTTCATTTAGGGTAATGGTCTACAACTGAATCAGTGGATCAACCACCCCTCAAAACTACTTTCCAGGCATGTATATCAGCAAACCTTGAACACAGAGCACTGTAAACGTGCAACAGCTCTGCAGGCAGTAGTTGTGGCTAACTAGTACAATTAATAGATGTAGCTCAGCAGTTCTGCAGGTAGCAGTGCACTGAGAATCACAGAGTTAAAAAGCACAAAAAAAAAAGGATACATCCGAACCGTTCAGGACCTCCACTAGGACTGACAAAACTACCAGGACTGTTCAAGCTGGATCAAAAGAACTTTTATTTGGGTAATCAAATTATCAAGGTTTTTCCTCTGTCAATTTAACAGAAGTATTATCAGTAAAATGACAGCTCCACAAAACTAGTAGAATATATATATAT
>WBNO01010545.1:8917-64762 GCA_013400575.1 Peucedramus taeniatus
GTCCCGCTGCCGCAGCTCCGCGGGCTCCCCGAGCCGGGCGGCGGCGGCGCTGCCTGTGGGAAGCGCTTCCAGCCGGGAACTGCGTGTCTGGAGCTGTGGAGCGGCGCCGCTCGGGGCGCGGAGCCGTCCCCAGGTGCTGCCCGCGCTCCGCAGGTGCCAGAGGTGCTTTCTGGACCCGGGGGTGAAGGCTCCGTGGTGGCGGGGAGCTGTCACCGGCACGGGGCAGGAGCTCGGGAGGTGCCCGGCTAGGGGGCACCTTGGCGGTCGCTGCAGAGACCCACCAGGTTTACGGCTTTTTTGTTCATCACCTTGTTGGCTTTGGAGGGGGTTCGCTCGCCCCGGGTCGCTGCCTTGTTGTTCCAGAGGAGTTGGATGTTTACAGAGCTGATCCCTGAACGGCTCTGCCGCTTCCTCCGGGAGCTTTGCTGATATTTCTAGTGATACATGGAAGTTTGCGACCGCCTTGCTGTTCTTGGCTCGATCTAGTTTATTATTGTGTATCAACACAATAAAAAAGGTATTCCTGCACCTTTGTTAGCACAAGTAACCTCCCACTTCAGCTATGCTGTTGTTGGGGGGAAGGATGTGGTAGCAAGATGCAGTCAAAGGCATTTAGAAGAAAAGGAGATTCTGGTGTTCTTTCTATTCATTGTATTACTTATTATAAGCCTGAAACTAGAGCATAGCACAGTTAAAGTGATTTAGGGTAGAGGGGAGATGCAGAGGTTTTAACTGATAACATTGCATGTTTAATGCAGATCTCTTCCCAAAGGGAACTGAAAATGTAAGAAAAAATGTCTGATGTTTGTACAAGATGTTGTGCAATACTTGCTTTGAATATGAGCTGTGTTCAGGAGTAGTAGTGATGGATGATTTATGAAGAATCCAAAGGGGAAGCAGAAATGGGGCAGGGGAAATGAAATCAGACAGACAAAAGTATTTTTTAATGGCTTTGTTGGCTTTGAAGGCCGTTGTGTGCTTCATTCTCCCAACACTGAGAGAGGGCCTGTAAAAACTTTATGTGTCTGGAAGAGAAGTTGCTTCAATTGGCTTCACTTAGCACATTTGTGGGAGCAGCAGAAAGGGATTATAATTCCCACCAAGTTCTGTTTGTTTTTTGGAGTTGTGTTTGTTCTTTTGTAAAAGCAAGTTGGAGCAAAACTGGTAAGAATAAGGGGACAGTGAAAGAAAGTTGCATAGAAGATAAAGGCAGAGGGAGAGAACACAGGCAGAAATAACAAATACTGGAAGTTAAATGACCTTCTGGGGAGAGGATCACAAACCAGACAAGTAATAGGTTATGTAGAGCCTCATCTTCTTAAATGGTGTGCTGTATTGGAATATTCTTTTACGTCTCTTAGAGATGCTTGTTTATGAAAAATACAAAGGAGATCTCAGGAAATATTTAATTTTTTGATTGATTTAATAAATTAGATTTGTCTTATTTACAGTGCATCAGAAACCCTCATTTATGTACTTGAGGTTCCTCTTTCCTGTGAGTTATTGCTGTCATCCCTGAGAACTCAAATGTAAAGGTTCATCAGGACATATAATTGTATTTATGTTGATGATTTAGTGATTTTTATCCAATTAGAGTAGCTCTCTGTGTACTAACAGAAAATTGAATGCCTGAAATGGAAAATGATGCATTTTAAAATGTCAAGTAAGAAAAAATACTTTATGATTCTGTGTGCCTTTGTTTCTTCTCAAACTAAATTGAAACTGGTGATATTTCTTACTCAGTGTTGCTGTTGTATTTGCTGCCTAGCTGGAGACACTTGGATTAAAATGTTGTTTAAGGAATAAAAATGCTGAGGTGATGTTTTGGAGGGCTTTTGTTTATTGTCTTAGGCTTTGATGTGGGACCAAAACCAGACGGTATGAGGTTATTTAGAAAAATGAATGCTAGATTTGAATTTTATTAAAGCAGGATTGCATGTTGTTTGTCTTTTAAACTCTTGAACAATCTTAAGGCTGCCTTATGGGAGGTTCAAAAATTGCAGTGAAGTAGCACAGGTGGGTAGGCCAGTTTAAGCCCACTCTGACATGACTAAGGTTCATAAAATATAACATCAGCCTTAAAGACATTAAAGTTACTTCTTTTTTTTTAGTTTTAGAAGTATTGATTTTTAGTGTCTTCAGTAAGTACAATGATTTGGTGTTTATTTGTTTCTGGGATAATACAACAAGCTTGAAAATGAGAGAGTATTACACAAATGTAAGTTGTTTGCTTTATGGATGTGTAACTCTGTAAACATACCATTCTATTTTAAGTAAAAGATGTGGATGTGTAATTAATTACCAGAATCAGGGTTCAGTCTTTATCATCAATAAAATTAATCATCTAATACAGCATCATCCACCCCCTTTGTAGGTGAGGAGGTTGGTGTGTTGTAAGTTTGTGAGAAGAATGATGAGGACTGGACAGGGAAGGGAAGCAGGAAATGGTTCAAAGCATGCCAGTAATGATAAACCTCACTTAAGCTATAAAAAATTTAGAATTAAATGCTTTTGTCAAAGCTCACGTAAAAAAAGTTATGAGAAATATTACTTCAATCTGTAACTTTGTAGAAATGCAGCCTGAAAGTCATTCCTTAGATTAAGCTGTCCAAGTGATGGTCACTTGAGAGGGGAGAAGTGGAAGTAAGAGAGAGAAGGTACGTGTGCATGTTTCATGTAACTTGTAATTTGAAGTTACAAACAAAACATCACTTAAAAAACCCAACCACAACTTGCAGTGTGTAGTGTGTGAGGACCTTGTGGTGTTTGTGCTAAGGGGATGTCACTGGTTCAGATCTGGAGGTTGTTTAGTGCATCGTGACCCAGAGGGAATAATTGAGGTTGCAGGCTTCAGTGTTGTAGTTGATGTTTGTAGGGAACTGATCAAGAACAAGGTCATCAATAACTGATCTGATCTTCTGCTAGGGTTGTAGTCACAGCAGAGCATGGTGACAGTGCTGTTATAAGGTGAGAGCTGGAAGTTTGCCCGAGTTCAGCATCCACCTGAACAAATTCCTGATGAAAAAGTTCATCAAGAGTCTTAACCTTGGAGAAGTTACCTCAGGATTCAGGAAGTACTTGAGTGCCAAATTAGTGGAGACTAGAAGTGTATTTTGAGGAAGTGTTTGTGTTGGTGTAGCTTTTTCCTATTTGCACTTCCAAAGCCACCTTTAGAGACAAGATAAGGATGAGATGAACCTTTGGTCTGGGTGTAGCCACCGTGTTCAGTTCTCACCCTGTGTACTGTAAAAAAACCAAACCCAAACAAACCCTGTAATTGTTGAATCAATACATGTAATAAGCATTTAGTATTTTCTAGTGGATAAAGCACGGAGGTACACGTGAACGGTGCATTTCTTCTGTCAATTAGTAATCAGCAATTCTGCTCCATCTCCTGTGAATATGAGGTGTGTGACTAAGAAGCATCTGCTGGTTATAACTGAAACTGTGCAAGTTTCCTGCCTGAGGGGAAACTCAGCTGCTGAAGCAAGTGCTGGAAATAATTTGGCTACTGCAGCAGAATTGCATTAGGTTAGACTGGTAGGGTGATACTAATACAGTGATACAGAGTTAGGTCTGGGCCAGAGCTGAGGTGTCAGTGTTTCCTCCCCTTGCATGTTTTTGATGATGTTTTGTTGAAGGTGTATGTTGTGCACTGCTGCACAGGAGTAAAATAGCATCTCTGTGGGGGAGGGTTGTTTCCATTTCCCTGTGCTAACAGCCTCTGTACCTTGCATCATGAGCTTCCTGCATTTTGCTGTGTTTTCAATGTTTTGCTACATTAGGAGGATGTCTGCAGGGCTTACTTCAGGCACATAATTCAGGAAAAACTGGGATTTTAACATGGTCCTCTGTCTATGCTGCAGAATGTTATAGAACTATAGGGAAGGTGTTTGGGCATCTCTGTTGTGGTAATTAAAGCAGACAGGACAAATATTTATTTCCTCTTTCTCTGTTCTACCTACACTAGACACTTTCTTTGGTTTTGATAAAATTGGATATGTAGTTTAAAATGTTGTCTGTCTTCTGTTTAGAACCACTGGGATTGGGATCAATGCAAGTACTAGTTTATCTACATGCTCCAGGTAATTTGTCATGCTGTACTGGGGTCAGGCCCCACACTGCATGAATAACTAAAGTCCCTTCCAGCCTTAATTGTTCCATGAAAGTGATATTCCAGAATAAAATTACTTTGCAAGTCAGGAATTACTGCATCAATTATTCAGCTGGGGAATCAAAATATTTAGGACAATGACCTTGCTTAAAGAATAGGAAAAAGCCTCCCCTTAAGCCAGCAGCTAATGGTGATTGAGTGTGAAAGTTTGTATTGCCTGAGTGTTTTCAAGTAGCCTTTGAAAAGCAGGATTGGTGGAGTGATTGTGTACGTCAGGGTGACGTGGAGAAAAGCACTGCTTAAGAGGTGTCTGTAGAGCAAGGGAACCAGTGCAAAATTTTTACAAGCAAACTTTTGAAACAGGAGGAGTGGAATCGAAAGCATTCTGTAAGGAGAAATATTGCAACAGAACTAGAATTCCTAGCCTTTGTCAAACAATGATGGTAATAAGCTTGGCTGTAAGGCATGGAAAAAACTATCTTGGCCAAGTTCATCAGAATGAAACAGCCTGGGATGCCATCAGTTTCATTCTTGCGCTTTTCTGGTACCTCCATCCAGAAAATACTGTGTAGGAAGAGAATAGGAGGCTGCTGTTAGAGAGCTGAGAACAGGATAGGGAGAAATACAGGCATGTAAAATTTGGTGAGTAGTTCTATGGCTGATGAAACTGATGCCAAGTTTCCTGTTGGTCTGTGTCTTCCACTGATTGACTTTAAGAATTTCTTGCTATGATTCAGTAATTAATAAAGTTTATCCTGGTGGTAAATCTGCAGTGTCCAGTTATATGAGCTCATGCTGCAGTTTTCTTGTAGCTGTGACACCCAGTGTTCTTGGCAGGGTCAGGGTTTTTGTTTTGATGAAACTTACATGGAATTCAGTTCTCTTTATGATCCCCATCTCTTAACAGACCAAAATGGAATGGTGGTTAGGTTCAGAAATTGAGGCGAGGAGTAGAATAGCAGAAATGTGCTGAGTAAGCTTGCAAACCTGCTGTACCAAATCTGCATGTACCCACATCTACTGATGGAAGGGCTTGCAGTGGCCAGTGATGCAGGCCAGTGCAGGGGAAGGAGTGTGGCCATGGGAAACACATGATCTGAGGGTGCCTGTAGCTGCCCTCCCTGAGAGCTGGCTGGAACACCCTGGCAGATGCCTCTGTGACTTGTCTCTCTTGAGACATTGATCAAAACCTGAAGATTGAAATTTAACAGCAGCTACAAAGTGTGCCATGTCTACTAATGATCCTCTGCACAGTGTCCTGGGTGAAAATTTATTTCAGTAGTTCATGAATTTGTATAAGCACTGAAACAGCTGAGGCTGGATTTTTCAAAGAATTTGTTGCTGATGTTGAAAGACCTTAAAGGCTGAGACTTCCTGTTCTAGTGCTAGAAACATCCTATTCTTGCCTAGCTCTTGAGATCAAAGGTTTTGTGATGAAATTGTACTTTTTAGGTGCAAATGAAATTTCAAAATCAAAGTGAAGAGATGCAGTTCCTGCTTAGGTATTTATGATCTGAGTTATTTGAGCAAAACAAATTAAATGAGTGTTGGTTCAGGGTTTGTGCCCAATTAAAAATTTCAGCTGTATTTGAGCTAGTGAAATTGTCTTTGAAGGTTCTGTAGATACGAGCTGAAACAAAATGGATTCAATTTTCTGGTTAACTGTGTTAATCTCATTTGTAAGGAGGTGCTTGCTAATTTTAATTAAATGACTGGATTAGAGAAGCTAGTAAGTTTTTAGTGGAAAGATAGTGTGATAGAACTGTATAGCTTTAACACTGACCTTTCAGAACTGTTTGTTATTGAGAAAACCTCCAGTTTAAACCTAACATTATTTAAAAATAATAACAGCCTTACTTCAAGAAGTCATGTCATGAGTATGTGCTCAGATTTTTTTCTCAGTTTGTGGCAATCTGAATGCATCTGGCAGAGAGGGCTTCTGAACATCAAAGTTCTTGTGACTTTTTTCTTTCTTTTTTTTTGCTAAGGAGTTTTCCTGCTGTGGCAAATGTCTGGCTATGAATTCCTTTGCAGATGATTGGTATTTTCCACAGTGTATTACTGCTGTCGTATTTTGCTAAGTTTCCCCTGGTTTCCCATAAAACTGCTACTGTCTCTGGTATGCAGGCAAGATTTGTTAATTTGTAATTTAGCTATGATCCAATGTGAGTCAAATGCTTCAAGTATTTTTATTTTCGTTTTTTTTAATGGCAAAATAACCTCAAAGTTATTTTGAAAATTGCACTTGTTTTGAGGAAGCCCTGGCTACTGTATGCCAGGGCCTTGCTTTATAAGGAATGCAGGAAATGGCCTGACTTGTTATCATTCCTTCTGTATTTAGTGCTTGGACTCCAGGGAGTTCATGTGCACTGATTTCTGATAGCTATAAAGTACTTCTTGTAAAGAAATTACCAAATAATATGTTCTGTGCTTACATAGAACAAATTATAAATAGGGTATTACAAGCCTCGGGTGTTTTTGAAAAGAAAACTGTGCAACTCGTCTGAAATAGAGAAGAATGTTAACATGTATATGAGCAGATGGTGAGATTACCTCTGCTTAAGGTAAAACGATTTATGTCTGATGAACTCATCCCTTGCTCATTAAGATAGGAAACTAATTTAGATTTTGGGAGTCTTTGTCCTGGTAGAGATGCAATGTCCTCTATTGGTTCCCCGAAGCTTCTTACCAGAAAACTATAAATTCCTTATTGAAAAGAAATTTCTTCCTAGTTCCATTTTATGTATTTGCTAGATTAGTGCATATCTATTCTTTTTTTAAATTTCAGCCTAAGTGAAAATCTGGTTTAAAATTAATTTTCATTCCATGTAGAGTCTTTGATCTGAAGAAGATGGTCAGGCATCTTGCAGATTTTGCTTCTTGATTATTTATGAGTTTTCTTGTTTTTTGTTTTTTTTTTTTAAGAGTATTTTACTCCTCTGAAATAATGAATGATGTGCAATAGTCAAAATTATATAACAATGCACAGGTATGTGAGTGATCAAATTAATTTTAGGCTCTAAACACATTTATGTAAAGTTGTTACCAAGGAAGTGTTGCTCTTGTAAAAACTCTGCTAGACTGGAGCCAAAGAGGTCTGCAGACTCCTGTGTGATCACAGCTGGTTGAGAAGGGAAGTGCTGCTCCAAGTTAGTGAAATCTGATTGCAAGAGGCATTACCCTTGGTCAGGGCTGTGGATAAATGGTGTGGTTGAGGTTTTAGACCCAGTTTTAAAGGAAGCAGCTGAAGTTGTGCTAGAGCAGTGGAAATGTGGTGACTGCACCCAAATATGAATGTGTCTGTGTAGTTTCAAAATTAGGGGACAAGCAAGTGGTGTACAAGATTGTTTTATGTCTTCTGAATTTCTGATATAATCCCTTCAATTGCTTCTGGCTTTCCTTTAAAAATAAACGAAATGTTTCTCACGTTCTTTGAGTGCTTGGCGAGAGGGGAGCGCTCTTGAAGGTGAACAGATTGACAGCTGAAAACTGATTATTACTGTTACTTAAAATAGTGTGCAGCAGTTCAGATGAGAGCAGTCCTAGCTCTGTAAAGATCACTTCTGGGTCTTCAATGACCTCTAGTTGTTGCAAACTTCTGGTGAGTTCCTATAGCTTGGTCAGTAATGGTTCAGGATTCCAGGATTTGAATTGAAACTTACTTTTCTGAGTGTTTGAGGAGTTCCCTGCTCAATAGATAGATGATCCTAATGGAATTTTTCTTTCTCTTTGTAAATGTTAGCGAAGTTTAAATTCTGCTCACTCTCTGCCTTTGAATTTAGATGACTGCAAAGTGAGAGGTTCAAAGTGAAGCTAAACTTGTGTGAAAAAGTTAACTGATGCTGCATGGTTAGCATTTAAAATAAGGTCTATCAGTATTTTAATCATGCTTATGCCTAGGGAGCTTTTCTTCTGATGTGTTATATGAATTTACTGCTTAGAACTGGCTTGCAGGATAGAGTTTCACCAAAACTATTGCAATTTTATAAGATTTTTTGTATCAGTTTTTTTTTTATGTCAAACTGTTTGAAAAGAACCTGCAGTCTGCTTATAAAATTTGATAGAAATTTATGCACTGACTTCAGAAGTTTCCCTAGGACAGGACTTAAATACAGCAATCATATTATGTGTATGTATGCTGTTGAGGTTGTCTTGCAAAGAATAAGGCTGAAATTCAATTTTTCAGATAACCACTAACAATAACCTTCTATCTTGAATGCTGGAAGTCACTGGATGTGTCAGTGCAAATGTGCTGCCATAAGCTGACAGCAGCTGTAATGTGAAATTGTGAAATAAACAAGCTGTTATTGCGTGACTGGGATTCTCCAGATGTTGAGAATGAAGGTGCTGTGGTAGCTGTGTGCCATGTATCTGAGAGCTGAGGAGTGTGTGTTTATCTGCAGTTGTGACATGGAACAGTGACTCTCCTTGTGAACAGGAGACTGCTTTGTGATATGGAGATCAAGGCCATTAATTTCAGCAGAAAAATAAGGCTTTTTTTTTTTTTCTTTTAAGAGCTGGCTGTTGTTATATATAAATACTTTAAAGACCATATAAGTATTTTTTCATCTCCATAAGAAAAAATCACTCGTAATTATCAAGCAGCACCTGAATGGATTGATAGTCTTGGAAGTTGTAGCCTAAGCAGTTCTGAATAGTCTCAGAAAGTATGATTCTATTTTATTTTTTTGAATAAAGGTCAGGAAAAAGCCCTGCTACTCTTTAGAATCCTTAGGCAGCAGCAAGACTCTGGAAACTGCAAACTGCACTTACCTCAGGCTGCTACTCTTTGGAAAAGCCAACTGGGAATTCTTGAGAGGACTTTGTAAGTCAGGGTGTTTTTGCAACTAAAAATCTGACATAGCAGTTTAAACCAGCTGTAAGTTAATGAAGAGATTAAAGCCAGCTTAGCTTCCTAGACAGTCTGAGAAGGTGGTGTCAAGTAAATGAGACTTCTCATTAGGATATTATCTGTGGCTGGTGGGCTTAGACCATCTACAAAATATTCAGTACATCTTCAGGAGAAGTTTTAGTATTATCCTGCAATCAGGAGCATAGTAAATAATTGAAGGCCACGTTTGTGCCATTAATGGGACCAGAGACCTGCATTGTCTATAAAGGAACACAGCAAAACAGTTTTGGGGTTTTTTAATTTATTTTCTGGTTGTGTTTTATGCTGAGCTCTGGAGATGGGCAGCATACAGGACAAGACTTCTTCCTAATGGCAATATTTATGGCTTTAATGGGTGTCAAACTCTGCAGCTTCATATACTGTACAGAAGAGGCTCTGGTGTCTGTTTTTTTCTGTAGACTTTGTGTTGAATATTTACATCATTATCTTGTGGATTGATTCATACCTGTAACTCCCAGAGCTCCACCTTAAGACTTTATGCCGCAGGACTTATGTGGTTTTCAGGGTTTTATAATTTTGTTAGTCTGTCACCGTTTCAGTCTTTCTGAAAACACCCTCTTTTGTTTAAATCTTGTTTTGGTATCTGTAACATCATTTTTGATTTAATTTTGCTTTGTGAAGGATTTCACTTGGATTTGTCTTCAGACTGATCTGAAATGTATAGAACCTCTTATAAAGATGTCTGTCCTTCACACTATAAGCCATTGAAATGAAGTGGATAAAACAAAAGCTTGGCCAGACTTAAAGAATTTAAAGAATCTGTTATAAATCTGCTAAGAATCTTGCTGCCTGTGTGGGGAGTCCAGAGAAATACAGTCACTTTCTTTGAAGCACATCTCACTGGTTTGCTTCAAGGAGGGGAACCAAAAAAAACCCTATCTAAAATCCAAACCTTTCTAATGGGTGTGAATTGAAAGAGAGCATAAAGAATTTTGAATTATCTGCCTTATTTGCTGCAGAGAATTCTTAATTTGTAGATTGTTGCATGACTTAAACTCAGAATGATTTTCGTCTATAAGGCTCATCTAGTTCAGTGAAACTGTGTTTTAATGAGGATTGCTGATTATGTAACCTTCCTAGCAGAAACTCATTATTCCTGATTTTTATCTTGCTGCTCGATGTGCATACTGGCTGTTGCTGGAAGACATCTCCTGGGCTCAGCTCTGACCCAGCTGTGTGCAAAAAGCTGGAGAGTAAAGTAGAAGTAATGCTGAAAAATAACACAGTTCTTGTGGTAATCTCTTGCAAGATTGTTTTAATAAAGAGTCTGCACAGAGATTGTGGTGAATATGGGAAGTTGTATCATAGTCCTAAACACAAGACTGGAATTGGAGAAATGTAAAACACCATTTTCTTGGTGGTGGTCTTCAGCAAAAGCGACCTTTTGGAGTTTCTTTCCGTACCTAGTAGCGAATGACACTTCTTGTAAGGAGCTGCTAAAGAGATTAGTCGGTGAGCAGCTGTACTTAAATAGCTTCTTTTGCTTGTCCAAGAAATAACATTTCATAAGCATTATTTTTCTTGTTAAGAGGGTAAAGTGCAATATTTTCCAAAGGAAGAGAGGTCCTTCAGTGTCATTATGACTGTTACAATCGTGGTGCAGCAGTTTGAAAGGTCTGGTTTTGTAATCTGGTGAAGTAAGGTGGAAGTCCTCTTGATACTGTGCTTTATCAATGCTGTATTTGTATTAGTCTTTAGAATGACTTCTACCCCCAAGATTGCACCTGTGTAATTGCTCAAGTCTGAAAACCGCTACGTACCTGAAGGAGCCTTTTGTTTGTCTTGGGTCTAGTGGTGCAGAAAGAAACCAAGTGCTTACTATCACCAGTGGGCAGAGTAAGAAAAATAAGTGGGTCTTGCATAATTCAGTAACTGGGAATTTATTCGTGTGGCTTCTTTTTAAATTTGACACTCCCTCCCCCTAAATAAACAAAAATTGGCCTCTTCAAAATTTTACATCCTAGGTTTCTGAAGGACACCTGCCGACTTTGTCAGCTGGTGGTGTGTGACTTAGTAGTTGTCCACATAACATTTGTTCCATGTATTTCTGATGTTTCATTTCCTTTTCAGGTCTGCTAAATCTGCTCTGAAGCCAAGGGTAGACGACCAGTGCAAGGGAAGTGTTGCTGCTTTACATGGACATCTGCTCTTGCGGCATGGCCCAGATATCCAGCAGCAATGGATTCAAACAGCGCTCCTCACCTTCTCTGTCAGCCCCAAGGTCAAAAGATGTGGACAAAGAGGAGGCACTGCAGATGGAAGCTGAGGCATTAGCCAAGATGCAGAAAGAAAGAGGTGTAGCTGGTAATAAACAAACCTTTCATTCTTTAAGCAGCCCCAGACAAAAAGCACAGACTCTTAAAAAGCAGGACCATGATCTCATGGTGTTTCCAGAGTCTGATGCCAAGAGCATGGAAGATAAACTAAGTACCATTGACATAGAGAAGCTTACTCATGCTGAACTAGAGAAACTGCTGCTGGATGACACTTTTGAATCTAGTAAAGTACCTACGTTACCAGCAAGTCCTGTTTTGAGTCCATCTGTGTCTTCACAATTTTATCTTGGGCCCACGGGTCAGAGGAGACAGTGGACACCTGGAATACCAGCACCTGTGACATGCACTTTACCTCCTATTTACACCTCAGCTTCTTACACAAAACAGACTGGTGTATTTCAGAATGGATTCCATCCAAGTATGTCGTCCTATCCCCCTAGAGAGCCTATTTATCTTGGTCTTCCGGGACAGTCACAATACATTTCCTACCCCCTGGCAGCTACCACACCTTTCCATCCACACGGAGGCCTACCTTTATACCCTCCAGTACTCACACCAGAAATGGCAAAAGTATTTGACAAAATTGCGAGCACTTCGGAGTTCCTGAGAAACGGGAAGTCGAGCACGGACCTGGAAATGACTTCCATAAAGTCTGCAGTGTCCAACCTGCCGGCCTCGGAGAGCTGCGGGGATGTCAGTAAATTCGACTGGCTGGATTTGGATCCTCTGAGTAAACCTAAAGTGGACACTGTGGAGACTCTAAACAAGGCAGAGGGTGATGGAGAGAGGGCTTCAAGTATGACCGCTGAAGATCCGTGGGATGCTGTTCTGTTAGAAGAAAAGCTGTTACTAACTTGTCATCTGGAAAGAAAGGTTAATGGGAAATCTTCTGGAGCAACAGTCACAAGGAGTCAGTCCTTAAACATGAGAACAACTCAGCTGGCAAAGTTACAGGGCCAAACATCACAGGTATGTAAATCAGTATCTTGAAATTGCAGTATAACAGTAAAGATTAATGACAGTATTTAAAGACACTTTAAGGTCTGTTATTTATTTTATGGTGTATTACTTGGCTTAAGCAGTGTCCAAATAATGTGATATTACGGCATATGTATTAGTGCTGTTTAGAAAATTGAACATTACTACTGAATTATCTCCCAAAATACCTCTGCCCTTGTGTAATCCTTCCACATTTACTGAGGAAATTGCTGTGTTTCAATTCAACGCTCCAGTAAGAAATAGAAATAATACTCAGTGCAATCAAGTGTCTAAATCATATTGATAAATATTTCAATTTTATGAGCAATTCACATGGTACTGTGAAATAAAAAGGTGGCGAGCTAAGCACTGAGAGTTTTATCTTGCCTTTTGCAAGACCACAATAATTCTGTTTTGTGGGTAGAAAGCTTTCCTTCTGTGTCCTTACACATTTCCTTCTGTGTAGGAATGCTAGATAGAACTTGGGGTTATACTGTGTTGGGTGATGGAGTGGCTGTTGGGTCAGAAACACTGTACTTCTGCTCTAGAAGGCAGCAAAACATCTTTGTGTGATGTTACTTTTATCAGGCAGGGCAAAAAGATGTTGGAGAGATTCTTCTCTAGGATCACTTTAATGGAACATTCAAGACCAAGCTCTCAACAGGGGCTTTAGTTATGGCACTCATATCTCTGAATGTGGAGCACATGCAGTTTGTGTCAAAAGCAAACTGCAGCAGGTGAGCAATACTGTCACAGTCTCACCTGCTTAATTACACCCCATTAGGGCATCCTACTTTTTCCCAAGTCCAGTAAAAGCACTTTGGGTTATTTAATTTTTCCTATATTTTTAATTCTTTCTGTGATAATTCCACCACAAAAAAAAAACCAAAAAAAAACCACCAGACATTGTGTTTTAAAATATTAGTCAGCTTGCTGGACAGTGGATATGAATACTTCTGGGTGTTGGGGGTTTCTTTGGAGTACAAAGACTAAAAGAGAAGTGGAGAAGTTTTCAGTGGAAAAGCCAGCACCCTGGCAAGGGTGATAATGGCCAAAAAATAGTATTTGTAGAAACTGGTTAGAGAATGGGACATAAACTATTTGTTTGCTTTGGAGACTTTGGATTACAGATGTTTTAAATCTTAGGTATTGTCTTTCTAGTGTTTTTAATAGGCTAGGGACATCACTCAAGGATATTTTCCAAATAATTCCTTATATCTTCCCTTCCCCCCCCCCCCCCCCAAAAAAANCAACTCAGTGAGGTTTTTTTTCTCAGAAATAGGAATATTTACTAGACTGTGGCCTAAAAGGCTGTCTAAATTTCCATTGAAGTGAAATTTTTGGCCCTTCCTTTGAAGGATTTCCTGTTTTTTCTGGGTTAGGTGTCAGTATTCTGGCAAAAGTTCAACAGAAGGCTGGTGGAGAAGGAATAAATACCACCCTGAAACAAAAAAAATCATTTTATCTCTGGTTTTGTGCCATGTGTACAGATCTTGGGTCTGACTTAATTTTTTTTTCCCACTTGCTGTTGAGCTGTGATACATTAGCTCTGTTATTTCCCAGTATTTGGAGATGTATGTCAGTTTGGGCTCTACAGCAGTTTGCTGCTCAGTTTGCTATGTCATCTGGGGATGTGTTTGTCAGTTTTTCAGTGGTGGTTGGTTGGCTGTAATTAACTCCTGGCTAATTACTGGGCTACATTGGGTCAGTGCTTCTCAGGTGGTGTCTGTAGGAAGTAATGTTTGACTGGTGCTGAGTGAGATCTGGCTTTATACATTCCATTTTTTTTCGAGAATGTAGGATTTCAAAGGGTCTTTCCTGTTGATAAAGTCCAGTCTCCTGCTATTTGCATGTCATGTACTGACTTCTGATTCATAAATGAAGTTCAAGCTCTGCCTTCACATGTGGTCTTTCCTTCCTGCCACTTTTGATTTAAAGGCTGTTCCAGCTCCTCATTACCAGTCATCTGATTTTCAGCAGAAAACATTTGTAACTAGCTCTTAGCAAATGTTCTTCTTTCAGGATGAAACAGCAGGTACTTAAGATGAAAGAATCATTTTGATATTTACCTCAACATGTTACAAGAGATGGTGACTTTCTGTCAGCTTTCACTGCAAGCTCTGTGTGAGAGCTTCTCTTTTCCTTTTTTTTTATTTTTTTTGAAGATGACTTATGAGCATTTTAGCTCTCTGTGTGAGAGCACAGTGTACCACATGCCTTGTACATCAGCATGAATAAACCCTCATTACAGGCAGGGCCATCCTGCTTGGTACTCTGTCGCCCTGATTTTCTCAAGTTTTACTAAGCCTTCTGATGTTTGCATTCTTTGCACAAACTTTCTCATGCACTTTAGGTAAATAACTTATTGTTTTGCATTCCTTTATGGAGGACGAGCAACCTGACAGACAGTTAGGTTGCCCAGTGACATTGAGGAGGTGGCACTGTAACCCTCCAATGACACTGGGATTTTAGAAAGATATAAATATGGAGTCAGATGTTTTAATAAAGAAGTTTTTTCAGTTTGCTACCACCAGAGCTGCTCCGTGTCATTTTTGTGTCACCTCCCGGGACGGGGGCGACAGTACTCTTTTATTGCATTTGCTTTATTTGTGATAGCATCACAACACCAATTCCGTAGTCAATTAATTTTTATTAAGTCACCATCTTTTTCAAACAAGTTCTTAATTCATAGCAGACTTCTGCAGTGAATGCCCAATTGAAGGTTTGAGATTTACTTTCCACTTGTGCTCCTCCAGACTTGTTTTGGCATCACACTCCAGTTCTAGCCTGTGTTATGAAGGTAGGTGATGATACAAGACTGTGAGTTAGCAGGATTGTTTCTGCTGAGTTATTAAAGAACAAAATAAAAAGATTTAAAGATGAATCTCTCAATTGGATATCCTTGAAATATAACCTGGATAGTGTCTCTTTTGCCTATCCTGTGCTTCTACTTTATTTTCAATTCTACTTTTCAATTTTCTAGTTGAAATAATTCTCCACTCAGTATAATCGGAAGGTGAGTTATGTAGCCTCTGCTTTTGGCAGCTGTCTTGTATTTTACCCAATTTACCCCAGGTTTGTATGTTCTTCAAAGTATGTTTTTAAGTCTTGCATCTTAACAAGTTGGGATCATTCCCCCCAAGCCCTTCTGAAAAACTCCGTCTTGCTGCCCCTTTAGAAAAAAATATTAGTATTTTGATTCTATCAAAACTTACGACTCTCTGTTTAATCCCTGAATCGATAGATTGCTTTGTTTTGATGAAGTATCTATTTGTATCTATTCTTGGTTGTACCTATTTTATGTATATATTCATATTTGAAGTAGCTATACATTTAGCATCCCCCTTTAAATACTACAGTTTGTCTATCATTTCTGAAAGCAGAGGCAAAAAGCATGATTTTGTCCTCTTTTATGTGTTGATTTCTCTTGCTTTCCACAGAGCTACTGAGTCTTGTGACTTTGTATACTCATTTTATTAAAGTTGACTTTTATTAATTTATTGGGGTTTGGGGTTGTTTGTCATTGTTCAGATTAATTGCATTTACAGACCACTTCTATTTTTGCAGCCTATGCCGACATGAACTATTTATCTCATTTGGCCTGAAGTCCTTTCTTTCAGGTTATTTCCTCTTTGACTGATAGCTTTTGCACCTCCTAGATTGGTCCAAGTGGAAGTTAAAGAAATTGAAATTCTACTTGTTGCTCAACACCCATCTGAGTCCAGTGGGTTTAAATAGAATTCTTAATTTTTCAGAGCTTGTTGTCCTGAAATTATTTTCCCAAAAGTGATCAAAAATTAATACTGAAGTTCAGCTAAAAATAAGGAGGTGTTTGATGTTCTTAATTTTCCACCAGGAGGTCTTTTCCATCATTACATATTTGTAATAACATGAGTTTTCTCTCCTTAGCCAAGTGTGACCCTGAGGTGAACCGTGGATAACCAAATCTTTTTTCTTCTTTGCTCATTAGATTAGAATTTATTATTTACTCTGGCTGAGCTTACATGTGTTGATGTGCCTTGTTAGTTCCCTAAACTTTGAATTTATCAGTAGAATAACCTGCAAATTTTTCTGTAAGGAATTCAGAAGTGTCACATAGTGGCATAAAGTGGTGTTTCATCACTGGTGTGACTTCATTTACGTAGGCCCCTTGTTTAATGCTTGTATCCTATGGTTGCATGGTGCTTTGTGTACTTATTTGTAGTATTCCTTAAAGAGTTTTAAAACAGAATTTAACATTTGTAGAGGTAGCTTCTTGATTTGCAGTGGCTGAGTGTGTTGAGTGCCGACCAGCAGGTGATTAACCTTCTTCAGAGGTGTTTGACTTTCCCTGGGTATGTTCCCTGCCTCTTTCCTTGTGATTTTTGGTGGTGGTGTTGTGCAGTTGCTTAGAAGTGTGTTTACTAGATACAGCTGCTCAGGTTAGCAGGTCTTGTGAGGTTGCCCAGTATTTTTATGTGATAGAACTTGTCTGAGATGTTACAATAGAAGCACCTATTTAAATTTAAGGTATTATGCATGCTCCTGCAGTTAATTTCAAGTTTGTGGCTTTACAGCTTCCTGTTCTAATTGTCTCCTGTGGTATGGTTAATCCCCAATTACACAGAATTTGTCCTTTTGACTGATCAGTGTTCATGCAACCAATATTTTAGCTGAAATAATAGGTTTAAGTGCAATTCAAGTGGCAATTATAGGTTGTATCTCTTCCAAGTTGATACTTAATTTGAAGGGAAAAAATGCTTAAAGGAAAAGACCTGGCAGTATGTGGCTCTCTCAGATTTGACCCCTTTTCTGAGAGTCTGATTTAACTATATTGTCTGATACACTCTAATGAAATTAGATTACTACTTTGGCTAATAATAAATAACCCGCATACTGGTTAAGTAGTTAATCACTACTTCAAATATGAATACATTGTGGTGATTTTCAAAAAAACTGTAGTGCAGTCTGCTTTGTTCCTGGCCTTGTGGTTGTATTAAAGGTTTCTATAAGCATTGTAAAATATTTGGATGAAAAATGTAACTGGTCATATAACTTATTCCAGGGTGGATCTCTTGGGAGCTTCATGAATCCTTCAGGCTGCTGGTGGCTGTTATACTATGGACAGCTGAGTTCCACTGGTTATTCCAACTTTACTCTGCCTTTTGCTCACTTCAGCATTTGTATGGATGTGAATTGGATCAGAAAACAGATATGGGTTTAAAATATACTGCAGTTCTGTGTTTGTTGTTTTGGTTTTGTTGATTTTTTAAGTTTATTTGATTTTGCTGTTTGAAACTGCAGCTCTCATTTAGCAGTTATTTTTTGAATTGGATACTTAAAAGATTGTGGTTTACAGTTTTGGGAGATGATGGGAGCATTTGGCATAAGGAGTTAAAACAGTGGTAAATTGGTTTCATGGGGTCAGTTGTAGTTCATGTTCTGAATGCTATTTCCTTCCAGTGTTCAACTTGTATTTTCCTGCTTTGTAGGAAGAGGTAATCATGGGCACCAGTGATATGTAGTGGTTCTTTCTGGAACTACACTGAATTTGAATTGCAGAACTGGAGGAAAAATAGGTTTTTATTCCATCTGTAGTTCAGCTGAATTTAGCCAAATCCATAAGCAATAGGTCACTGCTGGGAGCTCAGGAACTGCTTGCAGCATAATATTAACTGATAATGATGCTGGCAAATAAATGACCTGCTGTCAAGGAGTGAATCTATACTTTTCAAGTTAGTAGTGATATATGGTTTTCTCCATAAAGAAGTAGACATAAAACTAATAGTAAACCTCAGGCTCGTGAAAATCTGTCATCTGCATGTGACTTTGCTGGCTTTAGGAATATGTTTGCAGCTATTTAAATCCTGTATTATCTTTGAGTTGCAGAAGGACAATGGGACCACTGGCACGCCGACAGAAAACGTGCTTCTCCAAGCAATTGAAGGGCAGAATCAAGAACTGTCAGCTTTTTCTGAAGCAGTTACAAAGTAAGAAATGGCTGAATATGAATTAACTTTCAGAAGAAAAAAAAAAAAAAAGCTAAATGATTCATTTTCAGTTAGCTTGACAGGAACAGACCTTTTTTTTTTTTTTTGCTTGATGGCATAGATTTCAGTATGTATCCTTTTTCCTTTAATTATCTCAGTTTTTCCTGGTTTTGTCCTGGTTTGTTTGTTGTTTTTTTTTTTTTCAAGAATGCAACAGAATTGTTAAGATCTTCAGTACTAAGATTATTGTATTATCATATGTCCTCTTTCTTATTTTGGTCCTGCCACTTTCACTTTTCCTCATTTTTATACCTTTTTATCCTCAAAGTAATTTTCTTTATCTCATTGTTTTTTTATTACGATTTCTGTTGAAAGAGTTTGAAGTCCTTTTTTTTCTTGTTAGCTGATACACCTTACAAAATCTTACCACTCAGTGGATTTCCAACCTTTAAATGCTTTTATTTTTGTTGCTTCCACTAGAATTCTGTAACATAAAGCCTTTAGTCTCTGCTTTGATCAGATAGTGAAGTTCCTTAAAGATTGTGTGGGATTTTTTTCTTACTGCCGCAATTTAATGAGAGATTTTTTTCTTTGTTTTCTTCTTAGAGAAGACAAACTGCTCTTGCCTTTTTTCCTTTTGAGATCAAAATTCAAGAAATAATGGAGGAAATAGAGATCTTTGAATCTCAGTGATCGTATCTATTTTTTTTAAGCAGGAATGTTTTATGAAATGAAAAGAAAACACAAAAACAATGAAAATGCATTTATATGGGAAACTTACTGATGGACAGCATTAGGACAAAGCTCACATAGGATAGGCTTGTTGCAACACTTTCTGGTTAAATCTAATTGTTACCTTTTCCCTCAAGACCCAGTGATTAAAATACTGATAGACTTTTGTCTGGACAGCTCTTGCTGGAGGATCTTGCTATTGTCCAGAATCAAGATGATGAAATAAATGATCCTTATAGAGGAGTTCTGTTCTTACTCTCCTATAATATTACTCTAATATTAGCAGAAGTTTAAATTATTTCATCCATGTTAAATAGCAGAAGATTAAAAGCAGCTTTCAAACTATGGTTTATTCACTTGTAGGTAAATGTTCTATACTGCCTGTGTCCTAAATAAAAACCTTTACCTCAATCAAGGCCTCTTCCTCAACTTCCATAGCTTGGAATAGCTACCTTCTGCCTAGCAGAAGTATCTAGTCATCTAAGTTTTAGATGTAATTTTTTTAGTTTTAAAACTTAGTTTTAACTAGGCATCTAAGTTTTAGACTTCTAAAAATTGAAACATCTGAAGAGTTTTGTTGGGTTTTTTTTTAAATAACTTTTAGAAAATACTGTGGATTACCTTTTTAAGAACTGTTTTAGAGCTTAACTTCTGCCGAAGCTGGATATGTCCTGTAAGAATTGACCTATTAAATATTTTAAGCTATGTGGAAAACCTGCCTAATTATACACTTAAGGTTTTTTTTTCCTGTCTGCTACTAGTTGTGTAATTATTGTGGGCAATGTTCTGTTGAGAGTAGAAAAATTAAATGGTGCTTTGCACATGCAATTTAGATAGAGAGCCAAAGGTAGTCTTTACTGTTCTGCCTTGTGGTTATTACCATGTTATTTTGCTTTAGTCTTGGACTTCTTCATTGCAATGCTTCATAAATGTTCTCTTCTTCCAGATTGAGGACCAAGTTTCCTTATACTGATCAGCAAACCAACCCAGGTTTTGTGCTGAGTCCAGTCATGCTGCAAAGGAATATTAGTGGGGAGAGTGCCAGTATCAAGGTTTCAATAGAAATTGAAGAATTCCAGCAACCAGTAACTTTCACATGTGATGGTATGTTCCTGCTTCTTGAACTGGAGTTTGCTTGTGAGGGACTGTACAGTCAGCCCAGGACAATGCCTTTCAGTTTTTGTAATGCCTGGGTCTCAGGGGCAGGAGTTGTTTGTGGGAAATATGGAAAAGGGAACTGAGGAAAGGCCTAGTTCTGGGTCAGTGCCTCCATCAGAAAATATTTAGAAGTTGACAAACTGAAATACTTACTGTAAAAAAGGAAAGTCCAGCAAACCAGAAGCACTATTCTGTCAATAGCTGGATAGAATAAAATAGTTTTTCAGGATGTTAAGTTTTTACTTAATACTTGAAACTTAAGTTTTTCAAGATATAAAGTTTTTATTTTATAGTTATTGAGGGGATAATGACACCAGGACTGATATTTTTAATGTTTAATTTTTCATTTCAACACTCCAACATATTTTAAAATAAATTTTTGTAGGCTGTCCAGAAATTCAGGCAAACTGCTGCTGGAGAATAGGAATAAACACCAGAACTATCTATTACTTGCCTTCAATACATGGTTATGAACCCAGACACTAAAATAATACTGTTGGATGTGCCACAACTGGCTGTCCCAGTTTTGTGGGTAACCAGGAATATTGGTTTGGGGTGGACCTTTGAGGTTTGCCTAGTTGTACTACATAAATTCATATTCTTTGTGCAGTCTTAACTGCACAGTGGTTGTATTTGTAACTGCATTCTGTCACTTCTGGCAGTTCTGGCTGCTAAATTAACTGGTAAAAAACTTTTTTGCCTCTGTACTTCTATAGTCTCTTGTTACTTGTGAGAGTTATCATTTGGATCTCATCTTCTAACAGTGCTTCAGAGCTGGTTATTCTCAAAAGATCTGGATTTTTTCTACTGCTTACATGAGCTTGCTACTCTGTTGGAAAAACAAGCTCTCAGTGCATCAGTGTTTTCATTCTATATTAATTTGCTGGACCTTTCATTTATTCTGTGGTGACTTAATAATCTTTTGTTAAGAAATGAGGTGGATTATAAATATAGCCTAGGAAGGGTTTCTGCACTTAATCCTTAAGACTACACTTTGCTAATACTACAGGCTTAATCCTTTCCTACAGAAGGGTCTGGTAGGGTAACTAAAACATTAGGGTTTCAGCTCTTTATTTCTAGTATTTTTTTGTGACTAGCTTGGAATGTGTTTTGTGTTCTAACCCGACATACTTTCTTCTTTGCACTTTCTACTCCCTTCTTTTTTGCTGAAGCTAATCACAGTTAAACTATTTGTCTTCCATAGCTGGTGAAGGGCAGGTATGTGACTAGTAATGAAGGTATTTAAAGTTATTCTCCACCTTTAATTCCTTTTTTTCTTGGTCAAATTGTTACATCCCTTGGCATTCTGATGCTAGAGCTGCTTTCCTTCAGTGTGGCTTTCAGTGTTGCTCAGAAGGAGCTGCAGCCTCTCAGTGCTGTTTGTAGAAAGGACTCAGGAGGGAAATGGATGAACTTTAGAGCTTATTTGGATTCATTTTGCATTTGCTTATTAGACTTTGCATGGAGGTTTGCTCTGTCTGAGCAAACATTGTGTGTCAGCAAAAAATTAATGTCTTTGAGTAAGATGTAGGGCAGGGAAAGGGTGGTAACATCTTTGCAGTCTTCACAGGACTTTGCAGGGCTGGCAGACCTTTGGCAATGCAGCCTGTGGCTACAGCACAGAAACTATCCCTACATGAACTCACTGCATCTTTTTTCTTGATCAGCTACCAGATTTATTCTCTACTGAAGGTAGTACAGCAATTTCACCCAATATTAAGTTAAACAGTCTTAATGACTTCAACGTTTCTGAATTCATATTTCCCATTATCCCTTGTTCTTGAATTTCACACAGTCATTGTTCATATGTGCTCATATACATCTGTGCTTGTAATAATTAATCATTTCTTAATGATATGAAGCACATGTGTTATCTTGTGGAAAATACTGTGGCATTACCTCTGTATCTATCATAGTAGTAATATTTCTTTCTTTAAAAAAAAATTGAGAAAAGCAGGAAGGTCCCTGGAGTGGGAAAACAGCCCCACTCGGAAGGTACTGATGAAATATAAAATTGCTTTTATACAGCAGGTTTTTTACAGAATTTTGAGGCACTTTGTTGTTATTTGCAAATGATTTGAAGGAGATCATCAGAAACTAGGTAGGGAGGGCTAAAGAGCATTTTGTATTTAAACATTTGTGTCATTCAAACTTATCTGTATTTTTAGTCAGTGACAGCTGGTGGCTCTGGGGGAATGGATTTTGGGTTTGACTGGGATTATTTTTTTGCTCTGTAGTTACTGGATGGAAGAGAGACTATTTTCCAAAAAGCATTTGGAGCCTGATGCAAAAGTGCTGGTAGCTAAGAGTTGCATTTTGCAAAGGCTTGGTGATGCTTACTGAGATCTGCTCTGTACTAAGTAGAAACTTCCCTGGACAAGTGGAAAGGAAGAAGGGGAAAAGGACTTTCAGTAGGATTTAACTCAGCTGCAGCTGATACTCAGTTCCTCAAAAGCTGAAAAAAATAGAGAAGTTCCATCTCTAGCTCTTCAGATAGTGTTTTTTAAACTCTAAGTGCCTCTGGGATCACTTACCTATTTGAAGTCCTTGTTAAATAGGGCAATTTTATAATTTAAAAAAAAAAAAAAGACTATCCTCAGTCCTGCAGACTGTTGGTACTTCTGGTTAAGTGACTACACTGTATCCTAATTTATTAAGATTTTTTTTGGCTTTTTATAATGGCAGGCAAGTTTCATGAGATACCTTTCTTTGTGAGAGAAAAGTGAAGATCTCAAACTATGACATTTAGGTGATAATAGAAGTGTAGAAGTATTCTCTGCAAGTATAAAAATCAATTCCATTAAATAGCTGCAATTTGGGAGTGAACAGTAGTTATCACTTGCTATAGATTTGTATTTAACTTTTAGATATAATTTCTTTAAACAGTGAGTTCCCCTGTTGAGCTTATAATAATGCAGGCACTTTGCTGGGTGCATGATGACTTGAATGAAGTGGACATTGGCAGCTATATCCTGAAAGTCTATGGCCAAGAAGAAGTTTTACAGAAGTAAGCAAACTCTTTTTCATTAATACTTAATTTCATGCTTTTTCATGACACAGTTACTGGAAAGTGTATCTCTAGTGATTAAATGTGTGAAAGAAACCTTAAAAATGTAAGGGGGTCACTCTTTGCTCCAAGATGAGAAGTTTCTGGAATTTATCTGGGATACAGCAAAGTAGGTTGTCATCAACTCTGTTCTAATGCAGATGGATGTTTCTAGAGCATTTCTATAGATGGATATTGGAGTTTTTGACCACTCTTCAAATCTCAGAATCTGAAAAAAATAAACATCAACTGTGTTCTGATGAACTGGGAGAGTTGTGGTTTGCAGGGTTTAGTTTGTTTCTTGGTTTGATTTTTGGTTTGGTTTTTTGGTTGTAATTTTTTTCCAAAACTAATGGTTTACAAAGCCCCATTCTGGGTTAGAATATTTGGTTTCAGTGTTAACCACTGTGGTTAAGAGCTTTAGCACAAGTACAGGTATCTGCAACAGTGTATAAAAACTTGTGCAGAAGTAAAAATCATACCAAGGATGGTGGGAGTTCGATTCACCATTTCCTTACTTCATGGCAACAGGTTGCCTGGAATATTTGGTGAGGTTTTGGGCAGGCACTGCTTTGGCTGTGACCGTGTTGCTTTTGTTTCTCAGCAAGCACTGCATAGGAAGTCACGAGTACATCCAGAGCTGCCGGAAGTGGGACACAGATATCAAGCTGCAGCTGCTGACCCACAGCGGGATGTGCAGCGACCTGGCACGGACAGTGAGTGCTGCAGGGGAGTGCTGGGCCCAGGGTGTGACCTGCTCGTGTGACTGACAGATTAGCATGCCTGCCTGCTGTTGGAAAGGCTATCCTCTTATCCTGCGAGGAAGTGAAGTACATTACTGAATTTTCACAAGGCAAATTATATAAATATGGGTGATGCCTCCTACTAGAACCAAGTATTTTATACCTGGAAAAGGTGTGCTGGCAGTTGGACTAAACTTGAGGCTTACAAAAGAAGGAACAAATTTCAGAGTTCAATAAAAGTTGGGAACAGTTTTTGAGTTTAATTTAATATGTATCAGAGCATCAGAGATGAAGGAAGGAGTATCTGCTATCTGCATAGTTGGGCACTTGATGGCTGTTTCTCCCCTCTGACCCCATGTGTAGACATTTCAAGGCTGTTAAGTAGTTATTTCTTTTCCCCTTTGAAGAGATCACCTTACACCTTTCCCCTTCAACACCCCAGGTGTTAGTAATTAATTTTCTAAAACGGTATGCATGATATAGAAAGGCGAGAACTGGACTTTGTACCTAATATTTTATTGCAGGAAGATGATGACAGGACACCTGTACATCTAACCAAACACCTCTACAAAGTAGAAAAGCCTTTCAGAGAACCTATCATAAGGTAATGTTTTGTGGTTATTTTAATAATCAAGTGCTGATGTCAACCTGACCAAGGTTGTGTTCTGTTCTGTTCTTATACTTATGTATAAGATCTTTTATTTCTTGCAGGTCTTCCATTGAAGAGCTTCTTGAGGTGTATCACAAGCAAGTTAACATAGCCCTTAAGAATGAGGTAAGGTCATTGTAGATTATTGCTGAACCAAAAGTAGCATGAAAGTCACTGGTGAGGTAGATGGGAAAAAGACTTCAGGTTTTCTCAGGGAAATTGAGAATCTGAACAAGCTGTCAAATGTGGAATTATAATCATGGGTATTCAGATTTCTGCTCTTTTCTTCCTGGCTTTTCTTGCAAACCTCAGTTATTACCTGATCATCGCAACTAGAAATGTAAATTCAAAGTCCTGGGGTTTAAAATAACCTCTGTCTCAAACATGCTGGAAGAGGTTAATTCAGGAGAATAGGGAAGAGGTCTGAATTCTGACTATGGCTGTTGTTAACAGCCATGAAGGATGTATTTACTAACAGATAAAAATCTGCATAGTAGAGGGCAGGAATAGTTGTGTACAATGGGAGTTAGAACTGAAGTATGTTTGGAACATACAGGTAAGTTCTACAGAAAGCATAATAATGTCTTATTCTGCGTTATTCAATTAATTTAAAGTACCCTGTCAAAAAATTGTCTGTTTCAGTGTATGACAGGTAGCTTAAAGCAGTTTGGATGTTGAATAGTTCAGAGTAATATCCCATCTGCAAAAGCTTGTGGATATAACCTGCTTTGCTCATTTCTCAAAGAAGAAGCTGCTTTTAACTGCTGATAGTAATGTAACTCAGAGTCTTAAATGCTTAAACATTAGATAACTCTGTTTCTTAACCAGTTTTGAAATTAATTACTTAATTGCAATACTTTTCAGTTCCATTCTCTTTGTTTGCCTCTCCAGGAATGCAGGTCTGAACAAGTTTCTGTCTGCTATTTCCATGCTCCCTTAATATTATTTAATTCCCTTCCTGGTAATTCACCACGTACTCAAGGGTAGTTTTGAACACAACCCTTTTGGAGAAGAGTGAGCTGTTACTGCTCCCTGACGTGGTGGTGGTTTTGGTGCTTTGCTCTTGCAGCTGCTTCAGCTTCTTTGTTTAGCTGTGATTTCACAGGCTGAGATAAAGAATGCAAAACATCTTGATTCAGATTTGTGTTCTACCCTTTGTTGAGCTTGTAGGAAATTGAGCTTTTTCAGGTTGGAAGATGTAGATTGTAGGTGGTGATGAGTAGCAGCAGTTCTGCATTTGAATTTTTTTCTTCATGAAGTGAATTCCTTTACATATTCAGTAGCTGAAGATTGCTAATCCAAGTGAAGAAGGGTAATCCATAAATAATTTTTATGTAGGCTTTGAAAGTTATCAGTCGTCTTTTCATTGATATTTGAGAGCCTGTGAGGAAAACAGCAGTGGAAATTTCTCTTTCCATGTCACAAAGCTGTTACTTTCAATTGGTTAGCTTTGGAAGAATGGCTTAAATATTTACAGTGTCTTCTGACTTTTGTGGTTATTTTCTTACCAGAACAGTTAATTGTTGCCAGATAGCTCTCAATTTAAAAACTTTCTGATTCAAATGGCTGCTTTGCTATCCATTTGTAGGAAGGCCACAAGTATATTCCTGGGAGAGTGGTGGTTGGGAATCAATTTACATCTCAGTGAGAGAATATTGCAATAATTATTCCTCTTACTTAGTTGTAAGTGCTCATTAGTTATTCTGAAAGAAACCTATAAATTAAACATTTAAAATGTAAACCATTATTTTGAAGCAAATATTTTAATTTTCTACATGTGTTCTTTAAAATTGGGTGAAGAGTTTTCTTACTTTAAAAAACAAACCCCATGAAACCTAGGATAATTCAGATTTCACTCGAGTGGCTTTTTTTTCTGTTGGAAGAGTAGAAGGAAGCAAATATTAGGAGCAGCTCAACTTTGTCTTAAGTAGCCTACAAAAGTAAATTAAAGTGAAGTAAAAAAGATTAGTTCCATCATGGAAGCAGTACTGTGGTGTAAGTAGTAGAAGTGTCTGTAATTTAAACCTGTGGACTGTAATTGAAACACTGCTTCTTTAGCATTGCTTTCTCACACTAATTGAATATTCTTCTTTGAACTGCAACTTTTTTTTAGGCCATGAGGGAAATTGAGTTCAATATCTCATTAGAAAATAATTGTTTGCCAACAGTTTAATAGAAAAATGGTTGGGAACCTCCTAATGTTTCCTGGCACCCCATTCTAGGGTCTGTACTATTGTGTTTTTGGCATTCATAAGGAAGTTCTCAATATTGAGGTTTTTCTTTATTCCAATCATTACACCACAGTTTAGTGTAATGGAAATGTGCATCTCATAGTGAAGTTTTCTTGGCAATTCATTAAAAAACATTAAAGCAATACTGGGTTTCACAATTGTGATCAGATCAATCTGTTCTCTCATACATTCCTTATTAGAACCAGCATAAAGCAGTAGATCATGTAATTAAGACTGTCAGAAAAATCTGTTCTACACTGGATTGTGTAGAGACTCCTGCAATAACGGAATCAGTGAAGAAGCTCAGGAGGGCTGTTAATCTCCCAAGGATTAAAAATGCTGAGGTAAACTTTCACTCTATAAATTGCATATTTCAACTGATACATTTTATTTCACAGTCTTTAGTAATACCAACAACAGTTCTGTCAGGGTTATGTTGGGATTTTTTGTTGGGTTTTATTTATTTATTTATTTAACTTGACATCTTCCATTTATTTTCACTTCTCTCTGCTGTTAATGCATGAATCGCTTGCTTTGGGAATATTTTCCTTTTCTAAATAGTGACTGTTTAAAGACTGGTTTTAAAGTACTGTTTTATGGTTCTGTAACTAGAAACTTGTGTCATAGCAAATGCCACTAAATCTGACTGAGGGGAACTGACAGGACTCATGCTGTCTAAAATTAATGCAGTTATACTTTAAAGGAGTATTTGACATCATGTATTTTCCCAGTAGTATTTGTGACTAGCAATAGCATCTTAAAACTCTTCACTTTTCATGCTTCTGCATTCCTGAGCATAGGACAAGCACAAAATCTCTCAAATAGCACAGAATTTCATGATGCAACTGCCTTATAATAAATGGTTCAGTTGAGCAGGACAGTCTCAAGTCATGTTGTCAAAAACAGTCATTAAGTGGAGAAGTGTGCAAAGAAAAGAGTTAAATAATCTTATAATGCAAGTTCTGTTGTCCTGCTGCCTTGCCAGAGTGTCAGTTCACATGATGCTCTTATTTGCTTTTGGCTTCAGTGATGTATTTGTAATACTGAGCAGAAGGCAGGCAAATATAGTTGTCACAAGAACAAAAATTCTTACAGGGAAGTGCAGAAGACATTAAAACAATATAGTGAAATACAGCATAAAAATATTTTTTCGATGTTTGCTTTTTGGTAGGAGAAAGCTGTAGAAATAATTAGATTCTAGTGTACAAATAGCTCCCAAAATAACACTGCTCCAGCAAAATTTGAAAAAGGTGGGATTCTATGAATAAAACCCTGCAATTATTTTATGATTGACATTGGCTTATGCAGTAATGTCTATAAAGGCATTTAGGACTGCTTTCAGAAACAAAATTGCTATAAATATTGGAGACTGTTGCATTGTAAGTTTTTCTAAGATATTGTTTGATTTTATTTTTTTTCAAAGTAATTCTCTGTGGTTGGATGAAGTGACTGTGTTTTTGTAAGAATGTGAAATTTTTTGATATTCACACTTTAAGTTGAAGATGCTCAGCTAGTACACTAAAAGTGTAAGGAGAGCTTTCATTCTTCTGCAGCACTTGTGGCAAACTTCTTAGGAAGTTAGAAAATCACTGGGGTTTGATTTTAAACCACAAGCTTAGTTTTCATTAAAAATTTTAGCTTTATCAGGACTTGAATTTGGCATGAAACCCTTCCTGATTAGAAGGGAGTAAATTCCCATGATTTGTTTATCACCTCTTAGTTTCAACAGTGTCTTTGTTGAGACTAGACATTGTTGTGATGTTGGATCATGTTGAAACTTCCATTTTAGCAGACCAAGAAGCAAACAGATAAAGTAACAAAGTAACACCCCTTACTGTTCATTTTCTCAGTTGTTTAATATTTTTTTATTCAGTAAATTTTTAACTCTGCCAGCAAAAGGTACCTTACCAAATGCCACAAATAAAACAAAACAAAGCAGCTGTTTAAAGCTGTTCAGATTTAAATTACTGGGAAATAAGCTAATGACCTCTGCTTTCATCCATAACAGCCCTGAGCAAGTTTTATCTCTACCCAGAGCAGTTAGATTATCCTGAGCAATATTCCAATGTACTGTGTCTTTCTGGACTTCATATAAAGATTGTCAAAACAGTTGACTTGACAAAAAATGAGCTTTTGAACTTGGTGAATAGTTGCTGCATCTTAGGGAAATTGTGATGCTGTTAGTTAACTCTTGAGGAACTTTGAGTGAAAAGATGTGTTACATAAACTTAAATATGAGCCTAATTCAGATAGTTCATAATTTCTGTATAAGATACTTAATAGCCATGGAAAATTAATATGGATTTTCAGTATTGAAATTTCTTCTGACTTTATTGTGTAGGTATCCTTAAAATGTGGTGATGACAGTAGCAAGAGCCCCTCTGGTGAGTGAAGTTCTTCAATCTTTATTTAAAAACTTTTTCGAGCTGGCTAATTTAGGAAGAAATGCATTCAAAATAAATTATCATTTAGGTTCTCTGCAGCCTGAAAATCCTCTGAAAGTGAGTATAGACCAGTTAACAAGAGCAGTTGAGGCCCTTCTGCAGCTCCACACGAATTCCTGTAGCAGTTCAGCAGCAATTTCTCCAGAAGAGAGTAAGAGTACCAAGGAAGCTTGGACTGCCACAGAACATCTCCAGTTCACAATATTTGCTGCTCATGGAATTTCTCCTGGTTGGGTGTCAAAGTAAGTGACTTACTTATTGTAAAATTCATCCTTTTATATATATATATATATTTTTTTTTTTTTTTTTTAATATTTTTATGGGGGTTTTATGTTTAACTTTTTTCCTTGTCCAGTTATGAAAAATACTACTTGATTTGTTCTCTGACTCACAATGGAAAAGATCTCTTCAAACCTGTTCAGTCCAAGAAGGTTGGCACATACAAGAACTTCTTCTACTTGATTAAATGGGATGAACTGTAAGTGACTTCAGTCTGTTAAAACTCAATAAAATGTTTTGTTTTAGCTAGCTGCTGAATGCAGTCATTCAAGCAGCTCTTGGTTCTAATTCCATTTCAAGCATCCAAAGAACAATTTAGTGATCAAAATCAGAAATATTTTTCCAGGTGATATTTCAGTACTCATTTTAAAAGGGGTAATGGGAATGCTAGACAAGTGTCCTGTGCTAATGTGTTTGTGGCATACACGTACAGGGAGTTGGAAGGTCATAACATTCCTTGCAGTGGGAATGGTTTGTGCTGCTTTAGGAGGCATTAAAGAATAAAGCTTGCTCGTATGTACTGCTCAATTTCTGTAAATGGAGAGGAAAAGTAACTCACTTTTACTAACATGAATGTTGAATCGGTTCTTATTCCAAATACAGAGGGTAGAAAGGAAAAAGGAAGAGCATGCAGAGAAAAGATAGGGAGATAATGACAGGTGGTATCTGCTAACTGAAAGGGGAACATTTTTCATTATCTGTGCACAGCCTAATCTCTGCCACTTGAGTTATCAGGCAGCCTGTCATAGCTGAAGCATCATGTGAGCTCCATGGTGCCTCTTATCTACTCTCCTGACTGTTTTTGAAGGTCAGAGATAGACCCTAAGGAATACCCTGAAAGTTAGTGGTGAACAAATTGTTTCAGACCAGCAGTGAAGAGTTTCTAGAACATCTGCCTCAGAGAGTACTCCAGCTACCTTTTTTTTTTTTTGTGATGCATGGGATTAATTGTCAGATCTTTTGCTGGCATTTACTAATGTATTACAGTGAAAGGTCTGCTAGATTGCTTAAAAACTGCTGACAACAGTGTAGTGATTTAGAGTGCAACTGTCATGTCTTAAAGAGAAATCAAACTAAAAGAACATTTTTAGGCAGTAAAAACAGTATTAACAAAAGTGGAAGCTTGAATAGCTCAGTGAGGTGTATACTCCTCAGCTGCTTGCTTTATAGGTTTTGTACCATTTAGAATTTAACTGCCAGTAGTTCTCAATAGATTCTTTCATTTGGATGGGAAACTATTTTCAGCTGACCCTTTCAATCTGAAAAATTAGGAGGTGGCTAACATGGAATTCTGTGTGCCCTTCCTAGTGAGTGGAGTGGGAAAACTGGTTATGCTGGACAGTCATTTCTGTGCAAGGAATGTGATTTAATAGAGATTAAAAGGGTTGTTCCAAATCTGACTATAGTGCAGAAGTGTAATTTAGCAGGTTTTACAAACCATTGGTGTGGGAGATGGAGTGAAATATGATTGTATGGATATTTAACACTTGTTCTTCAATGTTAATTGACTTTTTGAAAACAAGAGGCATAAATGGATTATATGGATAAGCCTGTAACTTACTAACTGCTGCCTTTTTTCTAATTGACTTATTTTTAATACTTTTATTTTATAGAATCATTTTCCCCATCCAGATTTCACAGTTGCCTTTGGAATCAGTCTTACGTCTGACTTTGTTTGGAATCCTAAATCAAAGTAGTGGGAGTTCCCCTGACTCAAATAAGCAGAGAAAGGGCCCAGAAAATTTGGGTCAGGTTTCTCTACCTCTCTTTGATTTTAGGAGGCAAGTATCCAAAACATGGGTAAGATTATCAATATGATTTGCTCTGTGTAGAGCTTCTTCCACACCCATAACTATAGAAACTGCCTCTCTGATATTGA
This sequence comes from Peucedramus taeniatus, assembly GCA_013400575.1. Taxonomy (NCBI): domain Eukaryota; kingdom Metazoa; phylum Chordata; class Aves; order Passeriformes; family Fringillidae; genus Peucedramus; species Peucedramus taeniatus. The sequence goes on from WBNO01010545.1 coordinate 40,328, forward strand.
ATATAGTAGGCCATGATAAAGGTAAGAATAGTAAAATATACAGAAAAAATACATTTCATTAACTAGAGGACAAAATGTGGTCTTGTGTTGTATGATTTCTATCTAACTGGCTGAAAAAACTTTACTGCTGGAGGAAGTTGAATATTATTTGGATGATTATACCCCAGAATATTCTAAAACTATTCCTTTTGATTCAGAGCTGGATTTATTTTAAACAATTAAAATAAAGGGATAATTAGCAAGTGTGTTAAACTTGCAGCATATTTCTGCTGTGAACTGTGTTTCCTTCAAATACAGCTACTGGATGCTGTTACACGTTTTTCACTAAGAATGAAAAGCCTGCTCTAACTTTCCTAAGTTGAGTGTTTCTGGATTGGTTCAAGTTGCTTTGTTCTTCGAGCTTAGATTACAAAGCTCATTCCAAAACACTTATCACTGGGGCAGCTACTCAGTGAGACATTAACCAGTAGGCTGGAACCACAGGTGCCCAAATTAGACATCACGGTGCAGGAGTGATCACCATTGCGAAACAGCTTCTCCATTTATGCTTAAGGTCTTGTATTTATGTGTGCTGCTGACTTGTAGGGCATACTGGGAGTTTAAATTGTCAAGCAAGGCTGCAGAAAGGCAGCCAGATCTTTCCTGGACAGTTACTGCTGTGTGTTGCTTGTGGCTGTTTCGTGTGCTTTGCGTCCTCTGGTTCTGGATTTGACTTTACTTCTTCTGCTTTCTCTTTTGGCTGGTGATGATTCCAACAACTTGAGGTTGTCACAGAGTTTAGGATTTCCTGTATTGCAAAGGTGGCCTGCAGCTGCTTTCAGTCTCCACCAAAGCTTGGATTTCTTTTCATAAACCATGCTTACTTCAACCTTCTGTTTAAATGCTGCATTTCAGTCTCCTATCTAAATACCACATTTCACAGTATTTGAGAACACAGCTTTTGATATGAATTGCAAATTTATCTTGTCTTCATGGTGTTCTCACAGGAGTTAGTTTGGGGAGAAAACTCTATTTTCTGTTTATGCAGGGCACTACAATGGTGTGTGTTGTGCCAGAGCTTGCTGAGTGGCCTGTGTGTAGGAGCTGTAGAGATGCTTAGTGGTCTAACCCACTTGCAGTCCACATAAATTAAATCCAGACCTATGTAATTAAAGCTGGTAGCCAGATATTCCAGTTGCAGTTGAAAATAGCATCAATGGCAGACAGGAGCTACAACTTGAAACTAACTGAAATATGGGGAGAACAAAACTGGTCATGTATGTGTTTTGGAAGAATCCATGGCCAAGTTAAAATTCCTTTTGCTGAAGTGCATGTGGAGTGGCTTAAGTCATCATTACTTGTGGATGAGACAGAAGGCTGTAGCAGCTGTATTAAATGGAGAATTATTAAAAAGAATAAGCTGTTCAGTTGTGCTTTAGTGGCACGATTTGGTAATCTTTATTGGCATGACAAGCTCCTAGTTAATCAATATTTACATATGACAACCTGTTCTTTGTTTGAAATACATGCAAACCCTAAAACGTCTTTTAAAAAGGCTTGGCCTTCAAGCAGTCTTTTCAGCAACATTTTTATTTCAAAAGACTGATAGAAGTTGTCTGTACCTAATGTTCAATACTTAATTGATTTATGAAGTGTCTTCAGTTGTGCCCTTCTACAGCTGGAAATGGTATTGATGTTGGGAATACACTGGCAAATGCAAATGTCATTTGATATGCCCTTGCAGAATCTGGTAATCTAAGAAGCAAATGGTGATGCCTGTAAGATACATATGCCTGGGCCTTTTTTCTAGAAGCTAAGAAGAGTGTGTGTGTGTGTGTGTATGTGTGTTTGTGTTCAGTTTTTTTCTCAGAGGCAAAAGTATTCCTTTTCTGACTTAAAGAACAGGGGCACCTAACTTACCCGTGTCAACTAAATCAACACTGAAGTTTTCCTTTGCCTTTCCCACCTAAAAGTTGTGTGCATCCCTTTAAAACACTCAAAGTACAGATGACAGTCAGTGAAAATCAGTAAATTAATTTGATAGCTAATATCTTGGTGAAGTAAACAGTCTGTGATACTAATAACCTGTACATGTTCTTTTCTCAGATTGTTAACTTGTGGGACAAAGCTGTTGCAACTGTGGACCTCATCACATCCGCATCATGTGTCAGGGATGGCCAGTAAGAAAGGAAATATGGAAAGAATAGTATTGCAGGTTATACATAATTCTCATTTACTCTATGCTTTGTTTGAATATTGTGATTTGTAAGTCATATTAGGTCAATGTTTGGGGGAGAGGGAAAGTACTGCTCAGTAATATTTGAAAGTCAGTACAGAGTAGTGATTACTAAACTGTAAGGGCAAAGAATGAGAAGCTCCTGGAAGTCTCTACAAATCTGTTATTGAGCAGCTGTCTGGAAGTAAGAGAAATCAGAAGTGCTTTGGCATTAAATGCTCTCGGTACTGGGAGAGAATGTCTTTGAAAGCAATCTGTAGAAATGTGTGCCGAGATGGGAGTTGTCTGGACACTAGCAGTAGCTATTCCAGCTCCTTTACAGAGCATAAGCACCTCTCTTTCTCAATTCAGAGTTCAATTTTCCCTCCAAAGAGAAGGTCCCTTACTAGGCATGGCTCAGCAGTCTCAAAACATGGCCTGAGTGGGTGGTAGGGTGGAAACCACTGGTGTGGGTTTGAACAGCTCTGTGATTATCTCTGCTCTAAGCATTCTCACTTCTCTTCTGAGGAGTGCTCCAGCCACTGCATTGTGCAATAGCACAGCTGTACATTTAGGAACTGTCGTCATGTAGAAGAATTGAGATGGAAAAAAATACTCAGCAAACGGTATCTGGGGACTGTTGCACTTGTAGAACTAGAGTTCAGATAACCAAACATATGAGATTGCTGGAAGGGTGAGCTTTCTCTATTTAAGGACTTGCATCATCTTTTTTCTTTTTTTCCAGATTGACTTTCCAACCCATGCTTTTGATATTGAATATAAAATTCCTCAAGCTGCAAAGACTACTGTGCATCATTCTGTAGAAACATTAGAAAAACCATTGAGAGAACGTCTCCTTGCCATTCTCTCCAAGGACAGCACCATTGGGTATGTCCACCTCTTCTTCAAAAAGAGCTGGGCTCTTTCTGCACGTGACAATTTGTAGCTAGGCTATGGAATGCTTATATATTCTTTAGTTTCTGTAAATTTTTTTAAAATATATTTTGAAGACCTGTAGAGACTTTAACAGGAGATTTAATTAAACATGCAAAATCATAGTACTGACTTAATGAATTTCCTTCTGTTTTCCTTGGCTGGTACTATAATAGTTTCTTGCTAAATGACTGCTGCCCATTTGCCTGCCTGTTATAGTCACCTGTTCCTACTTGGCAGTTTCTCAGTTCCAGGGAGTTCCAGCAGTGGAACACTGTTTGTGTGCCACGGGAGCTTTTCTGGCAGCCTTTCCTACTCATCTGCACCAAACAAACATTGATGTTTTTGGTTTATTTCAGATTATCCTAAAACTTAATTTTGTCCTGCCCAAATTCTAAATTTGAACAAATGTTTCCGTAATGTTTGAGGCTTTATTTGGCTGCTTTTTTCTGACTTTTGTGGAGGAAAGAGTCATTTCAGTGTCATTCCATTCATGTTGAGTCTGAACTCAACAATTAGTGGCATTGGGGTTATTCAGGGGATGGTTTGTCATGTGCATTATATACTGAAATGCTCTTCTTGTCTGCAGGCTGTCAAAAGAAGATAAAGAATTGTTGTGGGAGAAGAGACATTACTGTTATAGCCATCCTAATAGCCTACCAAAAGTACTGGTTAGTGCCCCTCACTGGGACTGGGCAAGCCTTCCAGAAATATATTCGTTACTTCAGAGATGGCCTCCTTTATCACCCTTAGCTGCACTGGAACTACTTGATTCAAAGTAAGAAAACTGTGAATAAACTCTGTTGTGTTTTGTTCAGCATTAAATGACTCCTCTTTGGTAGAAGATCCTGGACTTGTGTTCTCTGGGGAAATACTGCTGAATTTCTTGTGGTAAAAGTTAAATGTTTTTAAGATTTTAAAGAACCCTGTGCTTACTTTATTGATGTAGGCTTAACCCAGTCATGTAGTGAAAGCACAGCAGTAGTGGTTAGGGTTCTGAAGTTTAACGTGCAACAGGACAGGAGTTTATACAGCCAGAGTTTTGAGAGGCTTTGAGTGTGCTTGTCCTAAACATGCACATGTGGTTGCATCTTTTGTGATGAAGGGCCTCGTACTTGTAGGTCCCTTATTGAGCTTTTAAAGACTTTATATGGTTGCTTTTCTATCTAGCTGATCTCAAAAAAAGAGTTAGAAAAAAATCCTACATGAACAGAGAAAACTTGATGTGGATTTGTGGTGACTTTATAGGTTTGCTGATCAGGAAGTACGAAACACAGCTGTGAATTGGATAGAGACATTGAGTGATGATGAGTTAACAGATTTCCTCCCTCAATTTGTACAGGTAAGACTTTCTGCCTATGGAGAGGTTTGAATTTTTCTGGCTCTTGAAAATCCAAAGGAATTGCTTCTGACTAGTAGCAGAAGTGCAGTTGTGTGCCTCTAACTGTAATGCCCAGTAGGGGAAACAATTTGAATAAATAATCACTCTGTGACTGTACAAAGTATTTGTGGTAACTCTGCCTGTGCATTAGTCATAAAATATGTCTTCATCAAGAATTAAATGCAGACCCGATTTCTGTAATTTCCATTGTTTTTAGGCATTGAAGTATGAAACCTACCTTGACAGTGCTCTTGTGAAATTTCTTTTGGCTCGGGCACTGGGAAGCATTCGGATTGCACACTACCTGTACTGGTAAGGGGTTCTTTGTTCCATTGCTCGTGTGATGTGTGTGCCACAAGATTAATATTTCCAGATAAAAAATCCTTCTTAACATCATCGTTCAATATATAACAATGGCTGTTATGAATAGTGATCATACAGAATGTAGATCCTGGTTGTTGGTTTGTTGTTTTTGTTTTTAATGAAAGAACAGATTGTGCCTCTACAAAGCACAAACTTCTTGTCTTTTCTCTTCTGTGTATCAATAACTTCAGACATATGTAGTGCTGATTCACTAAAATATTTTGTTGTCTTAATATTACATTGTTTGCTGTATTTTCCATAGGAAAATTTAACTTATATCTTTTATTACAGGCTTCTTAAGGATACACTGTATGATACAAAGTTTGGTGTAAGGTATGAGCAAATTCTTGGAGCTTTTCTTTCAGTCTGTGGAAAAAGGCTGAGAGAAGAGCTGGAGAAGCAGACCAGGCTAGTGCAGCTCTTTGGAATGGTAGCAGAAAGAGTAAAGCAAACGAGTGGATCTGCTCGGCAGGTGTGTATATATTTTTAATTCAAAATAATCCACTGAATTGTCTTCTTAGTCTAAATTCAAAATGTTATGTAAATGTATAGGAAGTTTTATGAACCTGTTGCTCTGCAAAGTTTAATGAAAATTATGCTTTTGTGAAGTTTGTCACCTGAAACGTATGGTGATGAAGTGATAGGGCAAGAAATTTGGTGTGATGGTTTCTGTGTATGATCAACTGGAAAGGAATTTAAACCTATTACTGCTGAAGAATGATCTCGTCATGCAAAAGAATGGGATATCTGTTTTTGTGCTGATGATAGAACTTAGAGTGTGATGGAGTGGGATGCTATCATCTTGTTCAGTCAAAAAAACCCCCACAAGCATGTGTGATGAGTCTTACTTTGCTAGGCTTAGGTATTTTTCATAGCTAAACCAGCAGCTGTAGTTTCTAGCATTCCTTTGACATTGAAGAGTTAAAATAGTGTCTTCTGGGTAACTTCATCCAGAAGTTTTCTGTAGATGGTTCAGTTAGGAAAATGTCAGCTGAATTGTCTTTTTGTCTGCAGGTTGCCTTGCAAAATGGCATGGAGCGTGTGCAGTTATTTTTCTTGAGGAACAAATGCCGTTTGCCTCTCAATCCCAGTCTTGTGGCAAAAGAGTTAAATATTAAGGTACTGCACATTCAGGGTTTCAAAACCCTTTTGTAAAAATTACATCTAGGTAAAGCTTTTATAAATGAAGAAAAACACTTCAAGTGCTTGAAAGCTCTTTATGCTGTGGAGATGGGGTTTAATCAAAAATGCTGATTGAAAAAGGCAGCAAAATTAGGTGAGCAATGAAAAAATGTGTACAAATAACAGTGTAAAACCAACTAAGGCACTTGTGTTAAAAAATACCGACATATATCTGTAATAACTTATTACATCTTCAGACCCTGTCTCCTGAGACCAGCAATCCTGAAAGTCCATGAAAAAGTCCTGTGTACATTAGTAATCAAAAGAGGAAACTGACCAAGAATATAAAGTTCAATCAGTGAATAAATGCTGTGAAACACATGAAACTACCTGTTACTGATTGTGTCCAGAAAGGCTGGGGAGGGAGGCACTAGCCTTATTTTATTATGAAGGTCCAGCAAGTAATAATGTAGGAGAAGCAGGTAAATTATTTTTTCAGAACTCTGCGAGGTTTGACAATATCTGCTCAACCACAGTCTTGATTATATCATCATGCATGACTGAAAACCTAAAGGTTTGTTAACGCTTGAACTAATCCTATGTTTGAGAGACAGTTCATCTCACTTTGCTTCTCTACTGTAACTGTTAAATCGTGAGCAGGAACTTGAAAGCAAATAAATGATAAGATACTATGAAACACACAAATACACATTTTAATACATACTCTCAGTTTCAAAAAAGACCTGCTGATAAAATATTTATTCATGTTTTATTCACTCGTCCCTTCAGAATGTTTGAAACATCACTGTGCAGCACTGTTGGCTTTTGTACAAGAATTCAACAAATAACAGCCAAAGGGCTTGTTATTCAAAGGAAGCACGCATTCACCACAATTGAAATGTTTAAAGTCTGAATAGACACATTGTGTGTCAAACCTGCTTGTTGTCAGAATGTCTTGTTTTCTGGGCTAGCAGGAATAGTCCTTTCTGACCATTGGCACTAAATCTACTTGCAGGCCTGTTCTTTCTTCAGCTCCAATGCAGTACCACTCAAAGTTGCACTGATAAATGCAGACCCACTGGGAGAAGAAATTAATGTGATGTTTAAGGTAGGCCTTACATGTGTATTGGAGAAAATAAAGAAGTTGAATGGTAATCAGTATTTCATTGGTATGAATTAATTTTAGCATAGACCAATAAGCTTAGTTAGTCTGTGAGTTTGCTCCTGTGTGTCTAGAAAGCAACATGTGAACAGGCCGTAAAACATAAAAATCTACCACATGTGAAAGTTTAATTGTAGTTTACTGTGTCACTGGATAGCTTTTGTTTTTCCATTTAAGGTTGGAGAAGATCTGAGACAAGATATGTTGGCTTTACAAATGATTAAGATAATGGATAAGATCTGGCTGCAGGAGGGACTGGATCTAAGGATGGTTATCTTCAAGTGTCTCTCAACTGGAAAAGACCGAGGTGCTAAACCAAATGCTGCCTTAAATCTTTGCTCCCCCCACTTCAATTTCTTGTCACACTGATCGTGAAAAACCTTCTTCTGGGAGAAGGTGCCAAGGAACTCTCAAGTACTGAAGTTGCACTGCAAGGAACTTCAGTACTTGAGAGTATAATAAGTTAGATTGTTCTGAATTTCCTGATGGCTGAGTGGCATCCAGATGTGTTCTTCTGTTGAGTGTTCTGTTGTCAATGAACAGTGGGACAAACAAATACAGTGATAAAATCTAAGGTTGCTCTTGATGCTCTTACTGCAACACAAGAAAATAATGTTACTACAGCAATCCTTATTCTGAAAGTTTAATTATGGTGAAAGTATTCCAATGCAAACCAAAATGATGAAGTGTTTGGAATCTGCTGCAGTTGAGTCAGGGGGTATCATTCTGGTACTGAAATGTGCAAAAAGAAGAAAAATTTGAACCAGCCCTTGACATGCACACACACTGTCCCCCAGAATTTGTGTCATATTCTGGTGAAAGTTCCTTGGCAATATGAGGCTGTCTCTGGGGTTTGAAAGTAGGTCACAGAATTCTGAGTGCAGATACTGTGCCCTGCACCTTGAACATGCTTTTTGCTAGTTATAGATAATTCTCTAGAGCTAGCCAATAGAAACCAAAGATATTTAAGAAGATAAAAAATAACTTCAATTTTTCTTCAGTCAGATGAACACCATGACCAAAACTCTTAAATACATGGAAAAGATGGAAATTTAGGTTGGCAAAACTAAGCAAAAAGCTTCTATTTATGTAAGACTTGCTTTTTAGAGAAACAGATGGCTTTTCCTCCTACTCTGAATGATGACTTGATTTATGTAGCATTTTTTTTTCTTGCTGCTAATATTAGTGTTCTTAAAGTACTCAAAAGATTAAAGGGGGAGGGTCAAATGGATGTAAATTACAGGTGTACCTTTAGTACTCTTGCCAAGATAGAAGTAAAATTCTGTTATTCAATGAAATGTTTTCCTTTTATGATTTAGCTGTACAAATATTTTCAGTAAATTATTTCTTCAAAGTAAGGCCACATATAAAGCCCACTGTCTGGTCTGTTTCAACACTTGACAGCAGATAAAGTTACTAGATTAATTCACTGTTTGTGTGTAGGAATTGTCAGCATCAAAGAATTTTGCCTGATTTAGAGTAAAAGTTTATGTGATAGAAACAAATTATTCAAAGTATAACTTAAGTGTGCATTCTAGCGTTTGTAACTAGTTGTAGTAAAGTGAGCTAAGTTGGATTGCTATGTGTTTCATGGTTTACTTTGTAACACAGTCTGTGAAAATGCTTAGGGCACTAACAGAATTATTTTTACACCTAACTCGGTTTTCAGGGAGGTTGTCTAAGACTGTAAGATTGATCATTGTTAGGATGGTTTCTACTGAATTTAAAAAATGCAGCGTAACCTAAGAAAATTGCTAAATACACTAATTTTATTCCGTATCAAGGTATGGTAGAGCTTGTTCCTGCTTCAGATACACTTAGGAAAATTCAAGTGGAGTATGGCGTGACAGGTTCTTTTAAGGACAAGCCTCTGGCTGAATGGTTGCGGAAGTATAATCCTACAGAGGAGGAGTATGAAAAGGTAACTTTTCAGCACTGTTTTCTTTTTAAAGATCTTTTAAAAGGGCTAAGTACAATCTGATAAAAGAATGAAATTCATATTCCAGGTCTTCCATTGAAATTTTTGGTTTGTATATTTAAGAAACATTTTTTTTCTATACTTGAAAAAGAGCAAATTATAATCTCCCCTATAAAAAGGAGCCAGATGGATTCTCAGGATTCTCATCAAGAGTTTTTAAAGGATATAAAAAAATGTACTTGAGATTTAAGGGGGGGGGCAATAGTGGCTGCTCTTAATTATAGTTTAGGAGCAGTGGTCTCTTCTTGTACACATAAGATTCAAAAATTAAAATGTTTCTTTGGGCTATAATGCCGTTGCAATACATTGGAAATACAAGTCTTGTACCTTTTTCTTTGCTGGTTTGTGTTTGACTCCTCTTTTCTCTTTGATTTATGTAAAAAACAAAATAACCATTTTTTCTCGAAAATGGGATGTCAAGAGATTTTGGCTAACTGTTTGAAGAACACTATTTGGGGGGAAAAAAAAGCAAATTTAGGGTCTGCTTTTTTGCCTGGGTTGGATTTTGCACTCATCGAAATTGACTGTTGAATACATGAATTAGGTTTTTCCACTGATACTTGATCTCATTTCATTTCTTTTCTCCCTCTCCCTTCAGGCTTCAGAAAACTTCATCTAGGCTTGTGCAGGATGCTGTGTAGCCACTTATGTCCTGGGAATCTGTGACCGCCACAATGACAACATAATGCTCCGGAACACCGGGCACATGTTTCACATCGACTTCGGAAAGTTTTTGGGACATGCACAAATGTTTGGTAGCTTTAAAAGGTATTTTCTGTACCTAAGCAATGCGAAGAATGAAGTGATTTTATTTCCAAGTGTTGCGCTGGGAGATCTGGTGTAGGCCCAGTACCGTGTGAATGTGCTGCATAACCTGAGTCAGCACTGGGGAGGGGAACCCAACCCAAACCCACGAAACGGCATTAATGGAATATTTCTTATTATTACCTCAGAGTGGGGATGGAGGGCAGCAGGAAGCACATGGCAATGAAGAGACCTTATGATGAACTCACAAATTCTGTGCTTTTTGAACAGGGATCGAGCTCCTTTTGTGCTGACATCAGATATGGCTTATGTCATTAATGGTGGGGAAAAGCCCACAATTCGCTTTCAGCTGTTTGTGGATCTTTGTTGCCAAGCTTACAACTTGATAAGGAAACATGCCAGCCTCTTCCTTAACCTACTGTCATTGGTAATCATTTTTCGCATTTAATTGAAACTTGATAGATCTGTCATGCTGGGTTATATTAAAAACTGTGCTTTTTATGCTGCAGAAATTCATAATGCAGGCTTTTTTTAAAAGCCAGAAACATCTGATCTGATTTTTGGGAAAGCTTCATTTGGAATCTTTTAAGCTTTTTTACTGCCTACCACTTTGTTGAAAATTTAAAACTAATATACTACCACAAATTGCACTGCAAAGAGTTTTTAACTGCTTTTAATTCAGCAGCAATAGTAAATAACTACTGATTATAAGTAATTTGTGTCTATTGCTGTTAGTATTAAGCAAATTAGTGCAGCTACAAATGAATTTGAGGGTCTAAGTCTTAATAATTTCAGTATAAAATCATATTGGGTTTATTGCATTAAAACTAAATTTCAATTTCTTGTAGATGCTTTCTTCTGGGTTACCAGAACTAAGTGGGGTTCAGGACTTGAAGTACGTCCAGGATGCTCTCCAGCCCCAAACAACAGATGCAGAAGCCACCATTTTCTTTACGAGGTACTGGATAGGGGAAAACTAAAATATCTCCCAGTATCATCCTCTTAATGGGAGATTTCTGATAGGAAAAAATGTACTAAGGATGGTGACAAATGTGTCTGTACAAGTTGAACAGTTACACTGTACAATCATAAAATATCAGTTAACTACATAAGTAAGAGGAATTCCATATGAGAGTAATGCTTGTGTTAAAATACCTTGCAGATTTTAGGGGTGACCTTCTGTGAAAAATTGAAGTGCTGAGAGTAAATAATTCTGTTTGGCTGTTTAACACTTAGATTTTGAATACATCCTAAATTGTTTAATAGCAGAGTACATGATGGAAAGCATGGTAAAGAATTCTTTCTTGGAGACGTGCTTTTGCACATGAGGGAGGGAGGGATGATGCCCCAGTGTAAGTGGAGGAGTCCATACAGTGTAACTGAGATGTTGCTACATGTTAGAAAAGTGTTACTGTGCTTCACTTCGGATGCACACGGGAAACCGCAGTGCTGTGCATGCAACTTAAAATCATAGTAAAGTTTAGGTAGGAAGGGACCTTTAAAGGCCATCTAAGACCAAACTCCCTGCAATGAGAAAGGACATCCTCAACTGAACTTCCTCAGAGACATGTGCTGACATCTACAGCCTCTCTGGGCAGCCTGTTCCGGTGTTTCACCACTCTTATTGTAAAAAAAAAATAAAAATCTTTCTTATATTTAATCTGAATCTATCCTCATATTCTTCATCCCTTGTCCTCTCACAGCAGGTCCTGCTAAAAAGTTTGTCCCCATCTTTCGTATAAGTTCCCTTTAAGTAGGAATGGCCTCCCCATGAAAGGCCACAGTAAGATCTCCCAAAAGCCTTCTCCAATCTAAGCAATTCCCATTCTTCTCAAGACTGTTCTCACAGGAGAGGCGTTCATCCTTCTGATAATTTCTGTGGTCCTCTTCTGGACCCACTCCAACATGTCCATGTCTTGCCAGGGCTCCAGAGTTGGATGCATGTCTGGAAAGCCTTCACATCTTCACTAAAAACCTATTCCAAAATTTGGATACTGAGTCTTCTATTAAACATTGATATGATACTATTTATATAGCCCACTGATCACTCTTACAAACCTTTTCTTTGTCAGTAAGAAACAGGGTTTATTTTTCCTAAGACTTGATTCTGTTTTCTTTTTCTAGGCTGATTGAATCCAGTCTGGGGAGTGTTGCCACAAAGTTCAATTTCTTCATTCACAACTTGGCTCAGCTGCGTTTCTCAGGTCTCCCTTCTAACGATGAGCCCATCCTGTCATTTTCTGCTAAAACCTATTCTCTCAAACAAGACGGCCGAATCAAACAAGTGTCTGTGTTTACGTATCAGAAGAGATACAACCCAGATAAACACTACGTGAGTACCTGGGAGCTGTTTCCACTCAGGGAAGATAATGCTGTACTTTCTTCCAAGACCTGACCAAAACCAGCCAGAGGGATATTCCACAGCGTATAATGTCACTGTCAGCAATAAAAAACAGGCGTAGAGGAAGAAAACAGGAGATGGGAGAGGGTTGTCTTCCAAGGTGGCTGTTTGGGAGCTGGCTGAGCATGGATCTGCCTGTGGGCTGTGGTGATTGTCCTGCGTCACTTTCCCTCCCCAGAAGTGTCTTTATCCCAGCCCACGGATCTTCTCGCTCTTGTTCTCCCCACTGTCCCACTGGTGAGGGGGTGGGAGTGAGCAAGCAGCTGTGTGGGTGCTGAGCTGCTGGCCAGGGTAAACAGCAACAGCACTGCTAGGGTACAGACTGGCATTTCTAGCATCCCATAATAGCCTTCAAAATGAAAACACCTCTTGAAAAGCATCTAGAAGGAAGTAGAAGGGCAGAAGTAGTGTTGGTGGAGATTATTTTGAAGTACAGAAATTTGAGTCATGTTGATGTGCTTTTATGTAGCTGCCTTCTGTAAAATGGCTCCTTCCTGAGTAGGAGTCATTAACTCAGACACTCTGGTTTTAATCTGACCTTCCATTAAAGTTTGATTTGTTCCTCCTAAGTAAAAGCATTGTTTCCTGTACTGAAGCACTTACACTCTTAGTCTTACTAGAGGCACCAACCATTGCAGTTTGCCCTCAGGATTTTAATAGACCTGGATTACACTTTGAGACTTAATGTTTGTGTTCCTATGCAGATGTGCATAGGAGCACAAAATTCTTTAGTTGTTTTATTTCTCTACTGCTATTTGCTGGGCTGGAGTAATCAGCTCAAGTTACGTTGTCCTGAATTTTTTTATAAAGTGAGTACGTCTCTTTCCAAGCTGTGTTTGCTGTAAATGTCTTAATCTGGTAAGAGATCAGCAAGGGAAAGTAGAACAAATCTGACTAATGCTGGAAGTGAAGAGCTTTGTACTGAATCACAGTATAATAAATGTATTTGAGTATCATGGTCTAAGCCAAAACACCCTCGCCTCTTCCAGGAAACTGTTAGGATGGTCTAGATTCTGTCTAGATTTTTAAAGTTAAATTATATGTTATAAGTTTAACTCCTCTACCCATAAAATGAGGATACTGAATTGAATTTTCTGTGCAGCTCTCAAACTTCATTTCCCTTGAAGATTGTGAATGTATCCTCTGACTGTAGCCACAATACTTTGAAAAATTCTTTTGTACAATGCAGCACACTTGCATCCTCCCACCAAATTATCACTTTAAAAGTGGAATCCTTTAGAATCAGGAGGGAATTAAATTGAAAAAAATACACCTTAAAGGTTCTGTGGTAGTTCTGGCCCCACAGATACATGTCTCAATGTAATCCTGCACCAGTGTTAACATTTTATATACCTGGTATGAACTTCCAATGAGGCTTCAAAGGGAGAGTGTGCACAGCTCAGCCGTACCTACCTCCATCATCATCCTTTTATCTGTCAGCTTTGGATCTACCTTGGGAAGACCATGTGATGTTACTTTGCATTAAGGGCTACTTATAATTCTAACTCTACTATGAAATGCCAGTGTTGGAATAAGGGATATAATAATGGGATATTGCATTTGAGAGAAGGATTACTATAGGAGAAAGAGTTGCTTGTGAAGAAAATTATATTGTTAAGTCATTTTATAATGTTTTTATATCAACTACTTTTATTTTTGTGTTTTGGGCAGATCTATGTAGTAAGAGTTTTGAGAGAAGGGCAAGTTGAGCCAACATTTGTCTTCCGAACATTTGATGAGTTCCAGGAGCTCCACAACAAACTTGGCATTCTCTTTCCTCTTTGGAAGTTACCAGGGTATGTTCCTAACTCACTCATCACTATTACAAAAGCAACAAAACTGCTCCCAGCTGGGTGGAGGAAGAAATAGCTTGAAATGGAGACAAAACTGCTGAGGGGCAAACTAGACCTCAAAGTTGGCAATTAAGGGAGAAATCAGTTCTTGCCAAGTTTTAAGGAGGCAATCCAGAGGAGCATCTCAGTGTTGTGATCTGGGTGTCATATCACATATAATAATTACTGATAAATACTTCCTTGCCTTTTTGGAGTGTCATAACTTATCAGCATGCTGTGTTTACACTCTGGATTGGCAAAAAAAAAAAAAAAACCAGCTGTCAGCACTTCAGGATGGAAATGACAATGGGATCCTGCTGTACATACTTCTGATAAATGAATTGAAAACTCCGTGTTGTTCTTCCCACGTAGCTTTCCTAATAAGATGGTTCTGGGAAGAACGCATATCAAAGATGTAGCAGCCAAAAGAAAAGTGGAGCTCAACAGCTATATACAGAGCCTGATGAACAGTTCTCCAGAGGTGGCAGAAGTGAGTACACCTAATTTAAATCAAATGCAAATTTTCAAGTTTTGGCGCTTTTTAACACTTAAACTAACATGTACCATTTCTTCCAAATTTAGTGTGATCTTGTTTATACTTTTTTCCATCCATTACTTCGTGATGACAAAGTGGAAGGAATAGATGGAATAGCCAGACCGGCAGGTAAGGGATGTTTATAAATTGGATGATATAGTATTACACATTTACAGTGTGAATCGTTGAAATGTTTTTTATTTAACTGTAGTTTTCTCTCATTGAAAACTGCATCATTGTCTTTCCAAGTGTCCCTACATATAATTTCAAGGACATATATGCCAAAAATTGCAATAATGTGTGTGATCACTTGGGCTTGTTTATGGCCTGACTGCATTATTCACATTTTCACTCCAAACCTCCAAGCTGGTTCTTGCAAGAGAATGCAAAAACCTTTAAAGCCTATAGCCTTGCCCCTGTTAGAGAACTAGAAATAAAATCAGGAACTGAACTTGGTCTAGGGCTTGTATTTTTTCCCATATGTGATAAGTCAGTGTAGTAGAGATGAAAATGTACCAGTATTACAGAAGAAATAATTGTCTATTATTTCAGATACAAGTCCATCAAGTCCTACCTCAGGCAAAGTGGGAGGAGAAGTGAAGCTATCCATATCCTATAGAAATAGCACTCTATTTGTCATGGTGATGCACATCAAAGACCTGGTAAGTGGAGATACTACCCTCACTGCCAAAAACTTTCCATTTTCTCAATTACCATCTTGACTTAGATTGATGCAGGAATGGTAAAACTCTCTCTTTTACTCTAATTTTTCCAACTGCCTGTTTAATTAACTGCTGCTTTTGGTTAGCTTGATTGCAAAAGCTGACACACTTGAAAATAAATATGCAGTTAGGCACTAATTAGTTTTCTGATTTGTCTTGTTTCTTTGGCTGTAGGTTACAGAAGATGGTGCAGATCCAAATCCCTATGTGAAAACCTATTTACTTCCAGACACGCACAAAACATCCAAACGCAAAACCAAAATCTCCCGGAAGACAAGAAACCCAACTTTCAATGAAATGGCAAGTTAAAATTTATGTGATAACTTCCTATAGCTTACTATAATCTCTTATTCTAAGCAGTAATTAAAATATTGTCTTAAAAAAATATGTGACTGTGTATAAATGGAAAAGGAACTGTTTTCAAAAACTTTGTGCCCTGTTTAAATATAAAGCAAGTGAGTGGGTCAGTGTGCTATTACAAGAAAGCAGAAATTCCTCAGACTCATTGAGGAGTGATGTGGAGAAGGTAAGGAATCTTAAATTAAAAATCCCCCTGCCCTGGATTCACTGACTCGTGATGTGGAGAAAAATGAATTCAGAAGTCTTGGTGTGTAAATAGTACTTCAAGCATTTTAAACACTTAACATTGGGAGCATGAAATAAAACCAGGGTGTGCTTCAGCCCATTGTTTGAGAAAGGAATGTACTGAGTGGTCACAGTGTGTAGTTCAGACATCTGTCAGTGGCTGGGCCGGCAGAAGAAAGGGCAGTCTGGCTAATTTCTTTTGCCTAACCAGAAAATTCTTGACTTCTCACCTCCTAGCTCGTGTACAGTGGATACAGCATGGAGACTCTGAAACAGAGGGAGCTTCAGTTAAATGTGCTCAGTGCAGAATCGTTACGTGAGAACTTCTTCCTGGGTGGAATTACACTCCCACTAAAGGAGTTCAACTTGAGCAAGGAGACTGTTAACTGGTATCGACTGACTGCTGTACCCTACCTGTGAACTCAGTAAGACCAGAACAGTTGTATTCACTTGTGCTTTGTGCATCTTCCTACTTGAAGATAACCTGTACATCTTAAAACAAGAGACTCTCCATTTCAACAGATACATTGGACCAATGTTCAGGTAGCCTAATTTGGAGGATTGCAAAGAAAACCGGTTTATACCCATGTGATGTTATCAAAGCATCGTTTGTCAACATTTAAGAGTAGTGGGTAAAGAAAGGGGTTTTTAAACCATCAGTGAAAGTGAGATGAGCAGTTTGACCGTGCTGGTTGGTTGAACCATATCTCAGTCATTAGGCCTGTGGATGCAGTGCATTTTTGCTTCTAATGTGTTGCTGCTGTTGTGTCATCCATGACATGATGCTGGAGAACATCAAAGAAATTGCATATTTTAGGATTACATTCCCACTACTAATGAGACATCACAGAAACAGCGACAGGTAAACTTTTGGTGTCTGCACACATACCTGTAGAAATGAAGATTGAAGGGCTGGAAAAATTCCTTAAAAACATTTAATTCCAGATTCATGCTTCTCTGAGATTTATTGGAGTGAGTGCCAATAGTGGAAGTTGTAAATAATGGTGCCTTATAATTCAAATGCTTCTCTTTTACCTCATTTCTGGTATTTAAATATGTATACATATTAACTTTCAGCTCCTTATAAAGGGGGATTATTCATATTTGATACCTTGCAGGTCCTACTGGAAGCCTTTTCCCAGAATATGTTATTTTCAAATAGCATCACTTATACTGATTTTCACAATTTGTTAACTTAAATATGTTTTTTTCCTACTCCATCTTCTACCCATGGTCTCCAAAAATTGAAGACTGACTGAATGTGGTACCGTAGGAAATGTACCCAGCTCCTCAGTGGGGGTTTTTGTTGTAATTTCTAGAACTTTTCAATACTGCAGTGTTTAAGTGTGGAACAGATTCAAACACTAATCCAAAGTGACATTTGCATCTGTGCTTCCAGGGAAAGGGTGGCCTCTACTTGAAAAGCACCACTGCTGGCTGAATTGCAGGCCAGAAATTAGTTCATAGTAACAGCTTTGAGAGAGGAACTTGGCTGGTTTTTTTTTTTTATTCATTTAGCAGTTCACAGCAATACTATTTCTCACTCCCAATAAGAACTACTCCCACTAAAATACTTAATTCCAAGGACCATTAGATTTGAATATATTTTGACAGTGGAGTGCAAATGTCACTCTCCCCCGTTAATACCACTGGTTACTTAATGAGGTCTTTCTGCACTACAGGTGTCACCTTTTTGTTCACCTTATTTTGGGATTTAGGACGTTCATGGTCTGTGTACAAAAAGCTCTAAAGTTGCACACTTCTTTAGTACAAAATTGTGAAGCAAACCTTTAAAGTGAAATATGCAACTATGAATGAGGACACAATACAGGGAAAGCCTTCTATCTACCCAACACTAAAACCCATTTTATAATCCAATTTTCCTTCCCCTGCTACTGACCAATCTCCCTTCAATACAGAAGAGAGAAGTAAACTTGAATCTCCTGGTGCCTAAATGATTCACGGTCCAATTTCATAGGAATTATTGCAATTAAAAAACTAATGATACCTTAAATTTTAGAAACTGGGCCAATACTAATGGGCGCTAACAAATCCCAGTTGTAGTAGGCATTCTCTGCATATTTTTCATTTAGTATATAGCCTGTAAATAATAAACTATATAACTAACTAGATATATTTCCTGCTCACTTGATGCTTTTGAGACTTACTCCATTCCATCATTAGAATCGCAAGTCACTTAAACACAGGAAAGTAGACTACTGTTTTTGTGAAACGTTCCATTGTGAAATAAAATGAAAGCAATATGGACTGCCTTTTTTGCAGTTTGCTATTAAAGCACAGTGTCTTACAGCACAAAATACAATTAAAATAATTTTAAAATTATTTGCAGTTTTAACAGTTGTCTGGACTGAAAAAAAAAGTATAGTACTGTATTATTGTTACCACATGTCCTGACTTCTGATTTAATCTTCTTCATAGCTTAACTCATTTTGTGCCTTTCCCTTCCTTTTCAAAATCGTCACTGGCTGGAGCTTTTTATGGTCATGGATTTTCTGTTGTCTATGGGATGTGGCCTTGGCCTCATGTGTAGAGGACCAGCACCAAGTTTGCACCTCTTTGCACTATTCTCAATTACGAAAAAACTGATTGTTGCAATAAGAATTTTACCGTGCTACATAGAAAAACCGAGATGGATGTGAAAGAGGGAAATATTTGATTGGGATGGAATTTACCAGTATGCTAAGTAGCTTGAAAATGTAGTTTGAACAGCTTTTTATATCTTGTTTAATGAAAAGAAAAAAAACTCTTTTATGCACCGTTTACCTGCAGCCAGAAGTGTAATTGTCCCTCCAGACCTTGTGTTGGTATCCGAGAGCAGCAGCTTGCGCTAGGACCTCTTCTTTTACTAACCTCCAACTTTGCACTGAACTTCTTATTACTGCCTTTGTACGACAGCTGCCTGTCTCTGGACGCATGTGCGATCTTTGGTAAACGCTCTTTTCCCTATTTTTACAACTGGAGGGTTGTGTAGAACACCCCCGTCACCCGCCTTAAGGCCGGGGCTCCCCGGCGCCCGCCGTGCTCCCCTGGCCGGGCCCTCCCTGAGGGGGAACCGCGCCGGGGGGGCCGGAGGGCAGCGAGAGCAGGGCGCCTCCCTCCGTCTGTGTATCTCTGAGAACCAAATACTTTAATTAAACGATAATAAAGATGTACAATATGGCCCCGCGTCGGGCGCGTTCGCTGTGACTCCGTAACTCTCCTGTACGTACATTAAACACTATTCTGGAATAAAACCCAACGCGTGGCCGGCTCTGTGGTGGAATGGGGCGGGGGGNGAACCGGGCCGGGGGCGGGAGGGATGCTGCGGGAGCGCTCCGGCGCCTGTGGGGATGGCGTGGGAGGCGGGCGGCCGTGTGGACATGGCGGCGGGGTGGGGAAGGCTCGGGCCGCGGCCGAGGGGCCGAGTCCCTCAGCTCGGGCTGAGTGTCTGATGTGCTTCTTCCCGCAGAAAGGGCCTGTCCCAGTCGGCCTTGCCCTACAGGCGCAGCGTGCCCACGGTGAGTACCTTCCCCAGAACCTTCCCCAGAACCTTGCCCGCTCCGGGACCCGCAGCGCAGCTCGCAGTGCCCACGGAGGGAAAGGAAACTTGATCTGTAGTGGTTTTGCGTCATTACTTTCAAATTGTGGCCTGTGTAAATGCTTCCTTAGCATGTGATGGAGCAGGCTTCCGGGAGAGATCGTGTGGAAACATTCTGAACCCACCTGGGTGCGCTCTCTGCGGTCTGCTCTAGCTGACTCTGCTGGGGAGGGGTTGGATTAGATGATCTCCAGAAGTCCCTCAACCCTAAAAATTCCGTGGTAAAAAAATTCAGATAATCCTTAGTATACTGAGGGAGCAAGTGTCTTTTCCTAGCCAGACGTCTTTTTGACAAAGAAGTCTCTTTTCGTCTTCTATTTAAGTATTTCTTCAAATACTTCGAGTCTGTAGGCTGGTAATTCCTGGAGATTAAATCATTGTTTTCACACTCGAGTTTGCAGTTGTGGAATAAATCGATTGCCTTCAAAAATACTTACAACCAATTTGTTGGTCAGGGGACTAAAAGGTAGTTCTGGTGTGGTCTTAGTTCTGTTAAGGGTACTTCCACTTAAAAAGGCTTTTTCCTTTGCAAGATCATTTTTTGGAGGATCTGTTTGTTGGCAGAAAGAACAAACTGTGGTGCATGTGGAAAAGCATGGAGTAAAAAACAGTGAAATGAAAACATAAACACAAAATATGAAATTTAATAGATACATTTAAGAGTAAGGTAATATTAATCTGCTTGAAGTACTGCTGGTGGTTAAACAGTTCAGTAACAACTAGGATGATCAAATGCTATATTGGTTTTTTTAAAAATCTTGTGGAGATTTTTTTGCTTAGTTTTAGTTATATTTTGTCTTAAATGGTGATCTTTAGAGCACTTCCATGTTTATTTTTGCTGTGCTTTTCTATTTCATACTGTGACAGTACTAAAATTTTAAAAAGAAATCAGGATCTTGTGTAGCTCACGGCATGTCAAGGTAATGTAGCTTGTTGGTGTTGTTTTCTCATTAATAATCATGGAAGCAGTGGCTTTATCTGTACTGTTTAACATAAAATTAATAGCAAAGGCACTGTCCTACCTTAGTAGGTTCATTTCATTTTTTAATTAATTAGTGTACTTAAAGTCTGGCTTTTCACTTCTCTCTGTAGGTACTTTACTGAGAGGCTGAATGGGTCTCAGTTCTGTATTTGTCGAAGGACCTAGGTGAAGAATTCCTTCCCAAGGACAGTGGGGCTTTTTTTGTCTGTAACACTGGATTCTGTGCTTCTGGTGTGGCAGTTTAAGTGAAAGATGATAAAGCAGTTGGTTGCAGGTTTTATGAAGCTTTTCAAATGGAGACTCATCTTTACCTCTGCCTTCCCCCATAGCATCTCATTATATGCTAAAAAAATTCTGTGTCATTAAAAGTGCAATTTCAGTTCTTGATTGTTTTATCAAGCATTACTAAAAGTTTTTGTGTAGCTTGCCTGTGCCTCTGTATTAAGCACTTGTTAATCAGTTTGGCTTTTTTTTCTTTTTTTTATACTAATTTTCTTTAGTGGCTGAAACTTACTTCTGATGATGTAAAGGAACAGATCTACAAGTTGGCTAAAAAAGGCCTGACTCCCTCCCAAATTGGTAAGGATTATAAACCACTCCTGAATGGGGACAAACCCACATTTTTCTGACTGTAATATTGTAATATTGTTCCTTCAACCTATATTAAATAAGGTGCTAAGAGAACACAGCATTTCTGGTGTGCCTGTGTTCACTGTGGATACCACTGAGAGTCCTTAGGATAATGTCCTGCCACAAGGATCTGCAGGTCCAACACTGGGACATTATGTGTGTTGTTCTTGCAGGGAGCATTTTTGGTGGGGCAGTGGGTTGTTTTCCTTCTTTTTTCCAAGTGGAAGACTTGAAGCATCTGTTTCATCTTACAGCCTGTCCTTAGGGATGGCCACTGATAGGTGTTATAGGGAAGTTTGGTGTGCCCAGTTTCCTGGAGGAAATTTTCCAATACCAGCAGCCCTGTGGGGGGTTTACTCAGCCATGCACTGCAGCTGCACCATGGACTGGTTCTGGGGTTTGAACCCTTCCAGAGCTTTATGTGGGAGCCATGTATGCACTGTAAGTAGGTGCTGTGTACATGATTTTGTTTTATTATTGTAATCCTGAAAGCAGTGTTAATTCCTCCTAGAGGGATCCATAGAATGATTGAGTAAGTTGCTTTAATGAGTCCTGTTGAAAATTCTCCAGTAGTATTGGAAGAGATGAGCACCTCATGTATTACCTGCCCAAGCATACGGGGGAGTCAGTTGTCTTTTAAGTGTTCCCAGATAAAGTGTTTCAGCTTCTGTAAGTTGTGTTTTGCTCACTCATTGTCTACAATTTCTTTAGTTGCCTCTAGAAAGGTTTTTATCTTGGAGACCTTTTTTTGTATAGCTTGTAACTGTGAGGTCAGTTTCACAAGATTTGTTGGTGTATGTTTCTTCTTCCCAGTGTAAGATGTACATGTTTGTTTCAGGTGTGATCCTGAGGGATTCCCATGGTGTTGCCCAGGTTCGCTTTGTTACTGGCAACAAGATTCTGAGAATCCTCAAATCGAAGGGACTGGCCCCAGACCTCCCAGAGGATCTTTATCACCTGATCAAGAAAGCAGTTGCTGTTCGCAAGCATCTTGAAAGAAACAGAAAGGTGAGTGCTCCTTTAATTAGATAACTCAGTGTCTGTGCTTTTAAATTACACCGTAGTTCATATACAGCTTGACAAAGCAAAGACTCTTTGTGTGATGTTAGCCCCCCTTTGAATAAACTTCTGAGGTTAGGGAGGCATTTTGATCAAGGAGAATGGTCTTTGAAACGGATTTTAGAAGAAATGTTCAAACCATGTATTTCTGGTCCTGCTCTGGCTTTACTGAAGCTTTATTAGTGGAAACGTGAAGTTTTTAGCAGTAACTGTGGATTATTTGCGTTGTTGAAACTCATCTGAATTCTGTATTGAGAAGTCCGAGTAGTTGTAACATTGGGGTTGTAATGTAACTTTGTTTTCCAGGACAAAGACGCCAAGTTCCGCCTGATTCTGATTGAGAGCAGGATCCATAGGTTGGCTCGCTACTACAAAACCAAGAGAGTGCTGCCACCCAACTGGAAGTAGTAAGTCTTCTCCTGCCTTCCTCTTGGCACTGAAGACTGCAAGGTCTCGTAAACTGTGCTGGGGCTGTTACTCAGAGGGTGAGGAGTGCATTGTGATAGGTGTGTATCACACACCAGGCAGCATAGAACAAGTATTTTCATAAATAATCAACTGAAAAATCCATGAAACTTACGCTTGGGTAAAATGACTGTTGTAACTCTTGGATAAAAATCATGATCCCAACAAGTGAAGTCTCTGCCAGGTGATTTTTATAACACTTTAAACTGTGGTCTTGATTCTCAGGTACTTTGATAGTTCATGTCCCTTGCAAAGCTTAATGAGCTTAGTAGCTGTGACAAAAAGAAAAGTAGCTTGTTGCTTTTCTCTAGGAGAGGTAGCTACCATAGAATTCCTACAAATGTTAGGATTAGCCTTGTTTCTCTAAGGAGACTCAAGTGCAGCTAGCCCGGTTTTTAAATTTATGGGTTTGTGCTGTCACCCTAGGATCTTTATTGTGAAAGGAAGAGTGAAATCTCAGGCCATAAAAATTTTTAAATAACGATTTAGCTGCTGGTAGTAGTTAACTGATAGTTAAAACTTTTAACTGAAGCTTTGTTTTTGATGACTATTTTTAAAAACTGCCTCTGCAATTAATATTTCTCCCTTTTTTCTCCTCTCTTTTTAGTGAATCATCGACAGCTTCTGCCCTGGTCGCATAAGAGCTGGCTGTGATTAACTGAAAGAATAAATTTTCATTACCTGAGTTTGTGTTGTCTCTAAATAGTTGGTGTGGTGGAAGCTTCTTGTTTTAGGAAGCTGCATGAAAACAGGGTATTTTCCAGGTGGAGCAGGCATGTGCCTGTGGTTTCCATATTGCTGTTGTGCACTATCAAATCTGGGTTGTGGTTGTTGCAGCTGGATATTGGTGTCTGTGCTTAAATGGGTTTGGTTTTTTGTTACCTGAGAGTCTCAAGTTAGTGCAGTGCCCTATTCATTCACTGCAAATGCATTTTACTCATGTGGAGCTGTGCCTCTGGTGTCCTGCAGAACTGGGGGAGAAAGCAGTGAGAGCAGGAAGATGTAGAAATACAGAAATTGCAGAAGGGGTTATGCAGGAGGTGAGGGGTTAAAACAAAATTGGAGAGGATAGTTAATTCATCACAGGTCATGGGGAGCTGTTGCTTGTGCAGAGAGCTTAAGCAAAACTCAGCCAGTTCCTGGCAGTAACCTGCTGTCATTTGTAAGTAATTTTAAGAGTAATCTTTGAGATTTGGGTAAATGTGGGCAGCAATTTTATCTGGTCTCAGATGTTGGGTCTTTACTGGAACAGTTTTCCTTAAACCCAAAGAGCTGGAGCTACTGCATAGTTATTGTTGCCAATGTTGTGCCTCCACATTTCTAATAGCTTTGACCTGAAGACAAATTCCTGCTGAAAAAAACATAGAAAACAGCTTTCTCCTTTTCTAGGAGAAAACTATAAATGGAGTTATTCTGAGTTGTGACTTGCTTCTAAGTGTGGGTGCATTACTTAACTTTCATCATCTTGAGGAGTTGAGTGAATTCATCCAAGCCATGTCATTTTTGTACAGTGTAGTAGCTACTTCCTAGGTCATACCTAGCGGGGCCTGTATTTCACGGAAGAGCGGGGCTCCTGGCACACACGAGCTGAGTTAGGAGCTGTGACGGGGAGGGGCAGCGTTCGGGCCGCGCTCGGTGCCCGGCTGAATGAATCCCCGTCCTGGCGCGGGCCCTGGCTCCCTGCAGATCCGGGCAGCGGCCGCGCGGTGGCGCCCGGGGCCGGGCGTG
>WBNO01010545.1:64790-106488 GCA_013400575.1 Peucedramus taeniatus
CCGCGGCTCCGCGGGCCGGCAGCGGGAGAAGCTGCGGAGCTGCTGCCGCGGCCTCGGGCGTCGTCGGGGCTCACGGGAGCCGAAGGTGTTTTCCTGAGGACGGAAGAAGAGGCGTACACCCTGTCTTTTGTTGAGGAATGGTAATGGTGTTGCAATTGTACCGTTACGCTTAGAGTTCTACTGCTTATGTTGCTAAAGATTCTGTAAATCATACAGGCTAGTTTAGGTAAATTGTCCTCGGATTAATCATAAAATCAGAATGGCTGGTGTTGAAAGGAACATTAAAGAGTACCCAGTTCTAACCCCCTGCCTTGGCCAGGGACACCTCAGAGCCCCATCCAATCTGGTCTTGAACACTTCCAGGGATGGGGCAGCCAAAACTTCCCTGGGGAGCCTGTTCCAGTGCCTCACCACTCACAGCAAAGAATTTGTTCCTAATGCCTAACCTAAACTCCCTCTCTCTGTTTGGACCCATTACTCCTTGTCCTATCACTACAGCTCCTGATGAAGTATCCCTCTCCACCTTCCCTGGAGGCCCCCTTCAGACCCTGGAAGGCTGCTGTGAGGTCTGCACACGCCTCTTCTCCAGACTGAAAACCCCGACTCTCCATCCTGTCTTCATAGGGGAGCTGCTCCTGGCCTCTGTACCAACTTCATGGCCCTCCTTGGATCTGCTCCAATAGTCCCACATGCATTTTACTTTGGGGACCCCGGGGCTGGGTGCAGTGCTCCAGGTGGATCTCACTGGAGCAGAGCAGAGGGGCAGAATCCCCTGCCTTGACCTGCTGGTGCTGTTGTTGCAGCCCAGGGATGTCCATCCCTTACCCTTTGGATTGCCACCAAAGGCCAGCAGGAGTCGGGCTCGCTGGCCCGGGGCAGCCCCAGGGCTGTCTGCTCAGCAGCTGCTGTGGGAGAAGTGGGGCCCAGAGGGGTAAATCCCCGGCAGGGGTAAATCCCCCCGGGAAGCTGTGAAACTGAGCAATGCTCCAGGAGGAAAAGGGTCACTTGGAAGCGTCAGGTACGTTCATCATTTGTGCTACAGGGCTGTGAAACCCTCTCAGGTAATCTGTTAACCTTTCTGCCGTGTTCTGAGCACCAGGACTGCCCTGGGCAGTTTAGGACTGGTGATCCAGCTGCCCAGGAGAGTTAGTGGAGTCTTTCAGGATAAATTTTACCTCTGTAAAGGTAATGTAACTTCTCTTGTCTGGAGAGATGTGGTAATGGGGATAAACCCAGACATGCATATAGTGGCTCAAAACTGGTTTTTTGTTAAGGGCTAGCAAAAGCTGTCTGGCTTCCCTCTCCCTTAGCATTATGAGTTGTTTGTGGGTTTGGGTCCCACTGCCCACTTGCTTTCTCCTGTCACTGTCATGTGTCTTTATGGCTTCCCTTGCCTTCATTTAACCTTCAGAATATACTGGTTTTGTCTTATTCCTAGCAGCAATGTACAAGTTTCCAGCATTGCCTTTTCCTCCAGTGGCCCTTTTTTCTCTCCCAGGAGGTACAAATCTGAACGATGATTATTTTATTTTTTTTTTCCTATCCCAGTGGGAGCTTTTTCCTGCTTTTTGCTGGGGCACACATCAGAAAGGTGCTTTCAGCCTCTGTCACTTCCATCTCTCTTGGCCCTTCCTTCTCCAGAGCAGCCCCCTTTTTTGCAAATCAGTCAAGCCAATTTTCTTTCTCTCTTTTAGTTAACATGAGTTTAGCCTACCCTGATTTGGGTCAGCTAGGGCACTGCTCTAATGTATGAACACACCTTCATGTTTTCTTCACTTCAGCCTGGAACAGTAACTCCAAAAAGGTCCTTGGTTGAATCACTGCATGCCATGTGCAGTTACTACCTCTATTTCTAGGAAAGCATTTGAAAGGTGACTGTTAAGTATAAAAAGGATTAACCTTGACAGAGATTTAAGGGAAAGCTTTGATTCATTCATGGCCAGAGGACTCTCTTAGTGCTAGGTACCTCTTTGTTCTGAAGGCTTTGGTGGTGTGTTCTGTTGTGGAGGCAAATAAACCATATTTTACCCCTGAAGTTTTCTGATTAACAGTAAATAAACCATCTTTTACCCCTGAATTTTTCTGATTGACAGTTCCTGTTTACAGGTACCTCTGTGAAAAAAAAAAAAAAAAGCCTTAGTAATTTATTTCAAGTAAAGAAACTTGAACACCAGTTATTCTGCTGTTAAGTCATTGCCACTGCTGCAAACCATCAATTTCTTTAGCTGAAAAGGGGCAAAAAAGTAGACCAAGCTACAGCAGTGGCAATCAGAAAAGGCAAAAAATTATGTGGATTTATAAAGGTAGAGCTGGAAGCATGTGCTGCTTTGTTTTTCCTTAAATCCAATTTGTTTCCAGTTGCATTTTCTTCCACTGTGCATTTTAACTTTCAGCTCAAAAATCATTGCTTGCAAGTTAATACGAAACAGCAACAAGTGAATGAAAGTGCGCTGTGTTTTTTCGGAGTGCTGCTGTGTGCGTCCCCTTCCACTGTTTTCAGTGTCACTTACAGAGCATGGAACACAGAGTAGTTAAAAAGCCCCTCACGTGTTTCTGGGGGCTCACGGGCCCGGTTCTTCCCCGTTCCCATTTCAGTACAGAGCCGGGGAGCCTCTGGAATTCACCCAAGGCAGGTCGGGCGCTCGCCGGGCTCTGGGGTAGCTGGCGATTCTGGCTTAAGCCAGTGCTGCTGCTTCACGTTCGTGCACTTGTTTTGTTCTCCTTTCAACGCTGGGATCAAACTCGTGAAAAAATGCGGCTGTTGCTGGGAAGTCCCTTCAATAACTCGGCACATTTGCATGACAATAGGCGGCTGTGCCCTGGTAACCTCCCTCCCTGGCCAGCAAATGTCTCGGCAGCAGGAAACGCTTCCACAGGGTTTGCTGCTCTAATGGTGTGTCCGTGAACGTCCTTTTCTTCCTTCCCAGGATTTCTGGACGTAGTTGCAGTGGGATAAATGAAGGCTTCGCTCTTTTTCTCTCCCCCCTCTCCTGCCTGCTATCAGGATAAATTTTACCTCTGGTTAGAAGTCTGTAACCCCTGTGATGAACAGTGGTGCTGATTAGTGGGAGTGCTTTCCCCTCGGCTGGGGATTTCTTAGAGATGTTACCCAGCACAGATGCAGCCATAGCTGGAGCTGAATGGATCAGAAAGGATAATGTTAATGGCACGGCACCGTGTATGGGCTGTGAGGCTGGACTATACCCTGTATGAGGTGAAACAGGGCTGGTGAGTGCAGGACTGACAGCCCCTTTCTGGAGGCTGGCTCAGTGTTTGGGGCACAGCTCAGCCCCCGAGCTGAAATCCTGGCTGGCAGGTAATGATGTCGGCTGTGCCTGAGGCTGGAGGTGTACCTACATTAAAAGATCACCTGAGTTTTCCAGTGACTGCTGGTTTTACAGGCTGATATTTTATTCCCTTTGAGGCTGCTCACTCAAGACCCTTTTTCAGGTCAGAATTCTCCTTCTTCAGAGCCAGGAAGGGGCTTTCAAGTTTAGTGCAGCTGTCGGGGATCAATCTCTTTTACTGCTCCTTCAAGTTCTTTCTGATGCAGATGAATAATTTCCGTAGATGGCGAGTCCTGCGCTCTGCCGGAGCGGGAAGGGGGTGGCTGGTGTTTGAACTGTAGAAGCTGTTGACTGACTGGGTGAAGAAACCAGCGACAGCCATTAAAAATTGATCAGGTTAAACGAACTTGGGAAGGATCCGAGTCTGAGGGGAGCAGTTCTGATGGTGAAGGTATTTGAGATTTGCAAGGAAGGGGATGAAAAACTCTTTCAGTACATTATATTTCAGTGGACACAGGGGCACACTGAAAGCTGTTGTGAAATACAGGCTATAAAGGAGATTGTTTCCTCATGAGATTTTTTTTCCTGTTGCTTTGTTGTTACAGAAAAAAACATAGGATCTGCCTTTTAAATTTCTTTTTCCCTAAGTCCATCCCATCTTGCTTAGCTCTGCTGGCCTTGGCAAAACTAGGACTATAAATTGATAAATCCTCAGAAACTGCTGATGGAGCAATATCTATCTATTATATTGGGTATTCCATTTACACCTCAAACTTAGGCTACAGATTTCTCCTTACACATCACTTAGGTAGTTGTTCCTGATAACTTCCTTTAGCAGCAGATTCAGGTCTGGATTCTCTTTTGGTTTAGTATTCTGTTACTTTCAGTACTGTATCTGACAAGCAATACAAGAATAATATTTTTAAATTGTATTTAGGTAGTCTCAGTCGAGCTAGGATCTCAAACCATATATGATTAATAAATAAAGCCCTTTCTAACAAATAACATTCCTGTAATGTGCAAGGAGGTGATGGTTTCAGTGGTCCCAAATTCTTTGTGTGTTGGGTAATGACCTGGGAATAGTCAGTTTCTGGAGAGTGTTTAGTTTTCTGGAATTCACTAAACGTGACTGTTGCAAATGTGATGCTGCAGAAACACCATTTCACTGATGTCAGCTCTTATTTGGTAGTTTTCACCCATAAATTCAGTGGTTTGTGTGAAAATAGAGTAGACACCCCCCAGCTTTGCAGGGTGACAGAGGCACATGGCAGAGAAAGGGTTTTCCTGGGGCAGCAGGAGAACTTGGCACTAGCTCTGAGGTCCTGGATCCCAGCCTGGTGTCCTGCCTGTGACACTTTAACCAGAGCTGGGTGTTTATATGCACATGGCCTGTGTGGGGAGTGGTGCAGAGCAGAGCATGGGGGCAGCTGACAGAGGCTTTGGGGACACAGAGCATGGCACTGGCTCCTGGCACAGGATCCCAGAGTGTGGCTCTTGGTGGCACACAGTGGGCACTTACAATAATCCCTCTTTGCACTGATGGAGGTACAGGGCTTAGAGTGGAGGGAACCATTCCCCAACCTCTTCCTGCCCAGGGTGGGGAGTGGGCTGGACCTGCCTTCCTTAAAGGAGCACCAGGGCAATGGAGCCAGCTTTGTCTCTGAGATTTGTCTGCCTGGGCACATAACTCAGTTCTTCTGTCAGCTCAAAGCAGATCGTGACCTGGTCTCCTGCTGTTAGCTCTTTCTCTGGGGGGCAAATTTGGATGTAGGAAAGGAGGACATAAAAAGCAGGAAAATCAAGGAGCTTGGCCCTGTTGTACAGTTGAGACATTGTCACTTCTCAGATTTGAAACTACTTCGCTTACAAGTTCTGTGGTAAATTCCTGCACAATAATCCCCTCAATTAGGCTGCCCAATAGACAGGATTTTCCTTAAAGTATGGGTAAATTCTGTGTTTCAGTGATCTCTGGAAACTCCTCTTCTTAACAAAGATCAGTCCCTTCTGCAGCTGTTTAATAAAACTCTAAGAGCTGCAAATCAGCCAAGTAAAAAATTCTGTTTCATGGAATGATTCCTGTCAGCCTTGCTTCTGATTCAGAGATCCAACTAATAGGGTTAAATTGGAGCAGTTTAATGGAACAATGTTATTTAAGCAAAGCAATCATGTCCTGCTGCAGCATTGTTTGGTATTAAACAGCAATTAGATTTGTCTGCCCAACAAAATTGCAAAGCTCCTCTGAAAGCAGCTGTAATCAGAAATGTCCCACTGCAGATACAGATGATAGATATGGTCTAACAAAACACAGGCTTTGGCTGCACTTCCTCACATTGATGGGTAATCCCATGGCATGCAGCAGTTTAGGATTGTTTGTGTAGCTTGCAGTTTAGGTTGGAATTATTCCTTCCACTGCCCTGTCCCAGCTTGTGCTTTTCCCTCCAGTGTGCCACTGACAGCCAGGTTAAACTGGAGGGTTCTGCCCCCTCACTTACCCTGTAGTGAAGGTCAAGGGAAATGGCATTTGGGATGGTGAACATGAGGTTCACCCAGCAGTGCTGGACATAACAGCACATGCATTGGACTCCACTCTGATGTCTTTGCTCACTCTGGAAGCACAAGGAACTGAGCAGCAGTTTTGGAAAGCTGCACAGGTGGTTCATGCAAGAGTCAGCACCAACAGTAAAGCAGATGTGCTGAAGTGCTGGTTTAGAGGGGTGTTTCTACAGACACATTACTGGATTTGGTTCAGCAGCCTGCATGGGAACTTCCACAAGGGACACTTTGTGGATTGCACAAAACTCTTATCTCCCAGACTCATGCAAATCTGTGAGAATTTTTGCTTAGAAACACCCCTAGAACCTGCTGAATGTGTGTCAGCCAGTGTTAAAAAGCTGAGCTTTTATTAGGCACAATACCCTAAGTAATGGTCATTCCTCTAAACATCCTCCCTTTTATTCCTTGAATATTTGTGTTAGAAATGTGTTTGAAGTGAAAGAAAGCTGTATTAGCATCAGACTACAGAGTAGGTACAAGCATGTGATGTGGGTAAAAGAACTGGCCATGGTGCATTTTTAGTCTTACTATTTCCTCTCCTGTGAGCTGGGAGATAGCAGGAAATTGCCCCTTGCTCTGTATTTTTCGTGGGAAGACACAGGGGCTGTGAAGAAGGGTTGAGGTGTAGTTGTCCTGGAGGTCTGCAGCAGTGTTTTTATGGCCACAAAAACCAGCAATAGCCCATGGATTAGATTGTGCTGGGTATTTCAAGCAGTGGGGGATTTTTCTGCTACCAAGTCCCTGCGTACTCCTGCACTTATCAAAGCACTAAAACTCATCAGGGAGTGTGTTCAAATGCCTGGAGTCCTGATGTGTGTTATTTGTGTCTTCCTCTGATCTGTGCCAGTTAGGTGTAGCTGAGCAGTCTGAGTGCTGTCTCTTCCATCACTCCCCCTCCAGGATGGTGTATCCTGGTCATCTGCTAAAGATTCCCCACTTCCGTGGCTGGAAAAAGTGCCAAGCCTGATTCGTGTTCACTTAGGCTTCAGCTTGCTCCAGGGGTGAAGATCTCACAAAGAACAGTGACTCTGTATCTGGTGCACTGTGGAAATTCCCAGCTCATCGGGTGTGCGGCTGTTTCCTGTTATCTGACCCTCCTGCCCTCTCCTGCCACGGCCACTTTTGGCATCACTGTTTGCCACCCCCCCGGTGAAGAGAGCCCAGAAGTCTTCTCAGTGGCAATGTAGGGTGCAGTTTACCCTTGAGCAGCGTTGGTGTAGCAGCCTGTGCTGCTGGAATTGCAATCCAGCCTGCAGCTGCAGTGCAGCTCGGTGTGCCGGCAGCAGATCCCACACAAGGATGGAGGTGGGGTGGGAAGGGGAGGCAGGAGAGGATCTCAGCAGCACACGTGTCTGTTAAATGCCCTTTGTTAAATAATCTTTGCTGCTCTTTTGGCTCTGCCTGGCAGCTGGCTCAGGGCAGCACAGAAGTGAGTGGGTGTGTGGGTCACGCAGTGCCAGGGCAGGCTTGGCCCTTCGGCAGCTTTCCCTCCGTGCCTGGCTGCTGCCACCAACCCAGCAAATCTAGAAACTGTGTGAGATGGTTGGTGTGGCCCCTGGTAGCAGGTGGCTGCTGCCACCAGTGCCTTTTCTGGGAGACTCTCTTCCCCTCCCTGCTATGTGACCCACACAGGCCTGGATAAAAAGGGGACAGCCAAGAGAAAGAAGCTTTGGCACAGAGACGTTGCCCAGTGTGGATACAGGCACAGCCCAAGCAGCCCAGTGAGGGGCAAGTCAAACAGAAAATTAGGATAATTAATTTTGTATGTGGCAGTGTTGTAGTTCCTCTCAGAGGGACCCCAAACTTCTTAGTAGAATAGTTTTTTTCCTTTTAATTATGCATCAAATGTTTATTCTCTCAATCTTGAATTACTCTGAGTGCTTTTGATAGGTGAATCTGCCTCTTTACCCTTGAGGGTAATTGAGCAGTCACTGGGTTTGCATTTTCTTTCTCTTTACCTTTCAAAAAGTCTGTAAGCCATTGTCTTTTCTTTCTTTTTTAAATTAATTAAACCCCCCTATAGTTCTTTTACAGTTCAAATTTGCTACAAAAGCAAGATTCAAATGGCACCATTCTCTATGGAGAATGATGAGTGTGCTATGTAAGGGTGCAGTTCCTGTTCTTGATGTAATAACTCCCGTAACAAAGACACCTTTCTTCAGGGTACCTTCCTTCAATTACCCTTTTATTTTTCTTTCTTTGCCAATGTTAATAATTCAGTATGTGGAAGCAAAGTCTTAAAGAGAGATCAATGCTTTGTGTCCCAGCATTTTGAATTTCAGTTCCTTTGGTAAATGCAGTCCCTGGTGTGTGTTTGGGCTCAATAACCCTGCAGCATTAAGCCAGGAGAGGACAGTACTGTGAATCGAGGCCTCGGAGCAGTTTGTCTTCACCTTTTAGAATCGTTTATCCAATCCCCTGGGAAAGCCTTTTAGTACTGCACTGTATTTTATAGTGCCTGCTTTTCCTGTTA
This sequence comes from Peucedramus taeniatus, assembly GCA_013400575.1. Classification (NCBI taxonomy): domain Eukaryota; kingdom Metazoa; phylum Chordata; class Aves; order Passeriformes; family Fringillidae; genus Peucedramus; species Peucedramus taeniatus. Next base: position 73,104 of record WBNO01010545.1, read on the forward strand.
AGTAAGGAGTACTTAGGCAAGGCAAGGGGAGCAGTGGGTTTTGCACAACAGTAATTACTTCAGGCTTCAATACCAGGGACCTTTTGACCTAATGCCACTCAGGCTGATTCTGTCATGTTTAATTCCTCATGCCCCATCCGTTTGTGAGCCTGCAGAGGTGTCCTGTTCTTTGCCCTGAGCCAAAGAACTTCTGATCCACATAAACAACTACTTAAAGGTAAAATTCATGTGCTGTTTCACTTCAAATTATGCACTGAAGCCTTCAGGATTTGCTCTCAAGCTTTGAGGAGAAGCTATGCTTTTGTTGGGAGGCTGCGATGGCTAAAGCCTGAGAAAGGCTTTTGGATTATGGATTGTTTCTCTTCTGTTCCTGCCCTGCAGATTTGCCCGGAGCTGGCTGCTAATTGCTGAGCCTTTGGAATCAGTTTAACATTTTGGCTACATGTTTTTGTTTCCTCAGGGCTGGCTCTGCCCAAATAGCACATTTAGTCACTGTTCAGTTTTCAGACTGAATGCTCCATGCAGGTGTGGGTAGCCAGTGGCTTCTTTTCTGGTTGTTAAAATCAGGCAGTTTTGTTAGCCACTGTTTTACATTTCTTCATAAATTCTGGGTGTAGAAGTGCAGGCACAAGCAAGCAGAGTGTTAATTAAGAGTCTTTTGGCCTTATTACTTAGTTTGTCCTTGGATTGGCTCACTCTTAATTACTACCCGGTTACTATTGCTATTATTCTTGTTTAATGAGATAATCCAAATAATCTCATTTCAGTTTCACAGATCATTAGATCCAACACACTTATTAATAAGGCATTTGTGAGCTCTTTATGTCCACTCAGCTGTTTTCAGTCCTTCTCTTATCCTCTATGATGGAGGGAAGGGATGTGCTGAACATTTTGTAGCTGGATATGTTTCCTCAAAGTATTAGCCCTCACCACTATACTGTTGTTTGAACAGCTGCTTCTTTTTGTTAACTGCAGCAATAAAAACGTTGTACATCTTGGACAGAGGTGTTGACTGTGCCAGTGAGGCTCTGGCAAAGAGGGAGCTGCAGCCTCCTCTCTTCTGCCAGAAAGGGTCACCTTTCCCAGCCAGGCAGGAGCATGCAGCAGGTGTGGGGCTCTGCTGGCAGCAGGGTGAGGGTGACCAGGGGCATTCCATGCCAACTTCCAAAGGTGAGGAAGCACTAGGGGCCCATCTAGTTCATTGCTTGCCCATCTTTGCAGCGGCACGCTCACCCGTGCAGCCAATCTCCTGCTCTTCACAGTGTCCCCAGGGCAGTGCCAGCCACAGAGGCGTGTCCCGTGTCCCATGCCCCACTGGCTGTTTGTAAGCTCCTCTCTGGTGAGATGTGCCCCCGGAGCAGGGCATGCCTGCTGGGATGGCAGGGGTGCAGGTGTGCCCTTGGCTGGAGCACTGGCGGTGCCCTTTACCCTGTGCATCTCCCGCAGTCACAGGTCCCTGCGCCCGCCCTCTGTCACTGTGACTCACAGGGCTGGGGCTCCTAGAGGGGTGCTTGCATATCTGTTTGCTTGGGGGGACCATGGTATCTAGAACAGCGAAAATTCTCTAAAGAATTGAAATGAACAGGTGTGTGCGGATGTGCTTTTGTGCCAACAGGGGAAAAACCCCAGGTTTTGCACACACACACACAGGTGTGAATAAAATGCAAGGAGTTGCACACGCTTCACTGCTTTTGGTAGAGTGAACCTCTGGTCCTGGAGGATGTGAGCTCTCCTGGTCATGTCAGTGGGCTGCTCTGGATGACTTTGTCTCAGGGGTTCAGAACCAGGCACACATTGCTGACTCGGAACCGTGATCCAACAGTGAAATAGCAAAAGGAAAAGGGTTAAAATAATCAACCTCATTTCATTGTTGGACAAGCTGGCACAGGCTGTCTGAGCAGTTGAAGTTCCACCTATTCTGTGAGACTCTTCTCCCTGCTGTGTCACCCACGTGTGCCTGTGACAGAGATGCAAGGAGAGCTGCTAGAAAGGACTGGGGGCTGGAGGCCCCATCTGCGTGTGGCACACAGGCCACGGCCCATGGTTCTCTTCAGCCTGGGACTTGCTGGAAAGGTGAGATCTAAAGGCCACTGCTCTGAGCAGTTGATGATTTCTCAGTGCCCAGTGAAGCTGTTGAGGGCAGGAGGGAGAATTCCATCTGCTCCACTCATGGTCATGCGGGCCTGTCTTCACTCCTGCACCCCTGGGAAGTCCAGCCAGGCCGCTGCCTTAGCCTGCACTCACGTGCAAAAGCCTTTAGCCTGATTAAGTGATAACTCTTTGTAAGGAAATGTGCCTTGAGGCTACAGTGGGGATAACCCAGGCTGTGGATTTCTCATCTGAGTCCAGCCCTGCTTAAGCAGGATTTAGCAGTCTCCTCCTCAAGCCCCTCTTCCTACCCCTCTGCCCTTCTCTGGGCGTCAGCAGGGTGATGAGCTGGACTGAGAGACAACAGAGTTTGAGAAGGGAAAAAAACAAATCATAAAGCAAGTAGGGGGGTTATTTGGTTGATTTTTTTTTAAAGTCTTTTCTCTGATCTGTTTTCCCACGTTGGAGCACAAACAGCTCCGTCAGGAAGCGGAGCAAAGGCAGACGCATCTCTCTGCCTCAAAAGCGACAGGGATTGCATAAGGTTTGTGTTTGTGTCTGATGGCAGGGCCAGCAACAGCGCTGAGCTAATGCCATCTGTGCAGGCTGCAGTGTCCCCAGGGCTGTCCAAGGCAGCTGGCTGCGGGGCTGTGCCCGGCGTCACCCGGCGCTGCTGCCCGGCACAACAGTGCCATGTGCCAGCGCTGCTGAGCTCCGGGCACAGCTCTGGCTCCCTCACGTACCCTTGGAGAGCAGGGAAGGAGCTTAAGGATGGATAATCCAGGCTAACTCTACAGTGAAAACAAGTGCCTTACCTCAAATATCACCGAAGCCTCTCCTGCCTTCCCAAAGCTTCGGGTTCCCCGATATTCTCCTGGCCAGACTAGAGCAGGGAAAATGAACTGTGCTGTAATGACAACCCTTCTCTCAGAACCTGGCCTTCTGCTCAGTGTAAATGAAGGGCAATCTGTGGCCTATCAACAGACTGTTTCCTTTGGGGGAACAGCCTCACACTTCTCAGATTTCCCTTTACACTACTGACTGTTGGCATCTTTTCCTACCTCAAGATCTGCTACATTGCTGCAAAGGGTTTTTTTTTTTCTTTAATTAATTTCTTTCAGCTCTGTCAGGATAGAGGGTAATTAAATGCTTTAGTATCTTGTCATAAAAATGCCACTTTTCAGAGGAATTGTCTTAATGAGCCTGTTTTTCAGTATAGCAGAGGCTCATCTATTAGTCCAGTGTATATTTTTAGAGCATGGCATTAGCCAGAAAAGCCCATTAGATCGTTATACAAGTGGCTGAATCAGCAAACTGTATCTGCTTCTATTCTGTCAAAGCAATAACGTTAACATTATCAAAGTGATTAAAAGCCATTCATTCATTTTGCATCTGGGTTGACAAGTTCATTCCTGCAGAGACACACAGTGAGAAGCTGGGAGAAAGGAAAACTAAAAGCTCATCATCTCCCTCAACCTGAAGATCTACCAGTGTGTGACAGATGCAATCAAAACATGACAATTGAGTGGAACACCAGACGCCTGTGTTCTGTCACACAGTGGGTTGTCACTGACAAAGCAAAATCAGCCTTAGCCCGGGACTCTTTTTAAGGGTTTGCACTTTCTGTGGCAAAAAAAGCTGTGTGTGCTGGAACAGGGCAGGGTTTCCACAACAGAAGCCCTTGTCCTTCAGCTCTGGGTCATCCTGCTGGAGTTTCAGAGCAACACTGGTGCTGCTGGTCTTTCCTTTGGCCTTGTTGCAGGTGTGTTGGGCCAGTGGCTTCCCTGGATCTGCCCTTCAGGAGCCAAGAGGGCTGAGTACTCCAGCTGCTGTTCTTGGCCTCGGCAGGGCTGTTTGTCCAGTGTTTATACAGAGAGCAGAAGCAATGGGAGGGATGAACAAGTGTTGGCATCACTGTCATGACCTCTCTGGAAAAGCTGAGTAGACAGAAAGCTTTGATTGCTGGGGACTGCCAGGGGAAGCTGCTCAATTAACTTGCTTGCAAAAGGTGCAGCATATCCAAATCCTTCCCATGGATAGGGCACAATCCACAGGTAAAGGGCATGGGAGCTGCAAGAGCAGTCCCTGAGGCTGAGACTGGACTGAGCTGTTGGCCAGAGTGAGAGATTTGCACTTAGAGGCCTCAGGTTTCTGCTGACAAAGACAAAGCAGCTTTGAGTTCTGCAGGTCAAATGGTGCATCAAAGGAGGAAAAGGCAGAGGAGAAGAAGGGCAAGCTGTTACTTGGTAAAAATCCACCACCTGCTTCCATCAGTGATCCCACCTAGTCAGCTCTGGTCAGTACCTAAATGTGTTGCATTGCATTAAAAACAAACCAAGGAGTTATCATTCTGGGGTACATACATGTAGCTGAGGTTTTGTCCATGTTGTGGATTGTCTAAATTCTGCAGGTGTCAGTGTGACCTTTATTCATTTTAATGCCACGAGCCCGTTGTGGCAGTGTCACTAACACTGTGTGTCTGTTCTAAAGGAGTGTCTTGTGATAGCACCTGTATCACTGTGAGTGTCAGACCTGTGTGTGCTCTGTGTGCTGTTGCATGCCTGTCCAGGGGTATTTGCCTTTTTGATGGTTGGTGTCCATGCTACACACAAATTAGTCTTTCCTACCATCGTGAAGAACACCAACTTTTCTTCCATTTTTAATCTGCAAATAAAAAGTAGCAAATCTGATGGTTGATGCTTATCCAGGGGAGAATTGCTCCAGTAGGGCATCAGTGATATTCTCAGAGCCATGAAGATGAAAAAAAATCCATTGAAACTCCGGATGATTTAGGCACTTTAGTTATCTAATTGAACTTTGGTTTCCCTTTCCCATTTCTAGGCAACTTTGTAGTCCCTTGGTCTCCTGCTCATTGAATTTGTGTCTTCATTGCACTCTTCAAATCAAGAAAATGAATGCATTTAGCAGTTTGTTTTCCAGAGCCTGCTAATATGAATCATGCCTGGGAAACAGTAATTTTTTTTATAAATTGTCAATTCAAATCCTCAGGTAACTGTGAGAGTTGATAGAGAGAAACAACGGTGTTTCATTTTGAGAAGTGGAATTGAATTTCTGAAAGATATTTAAAAATGTTTTAAAATGCATTTTAAAAATGTCAGGTTCAGTCTGATAAATGTACCTCGGTAGAAAAGTTCAGAAAACAGAATTGCAAAAGCAGAGCTCTCAGTGCAAAGTCCTGGCAATGACAGAGGCATGAGGATGAACACCTGGATATTTCATATCCAGTAAGACACTGGTCTGCTGTTGCTTTTTGTCTGTTTTATCTATCGAAAGTGTGGGCTTCCATTTTTATCGGCGGGTGCTTCACAGATTGAAGCTGTTTGTGCAGAGCATTGCCTTTGAGTGTGTGCCACAAGAGAGCAGTGTTGGTGTGATGGGCTGGGAGAGTGCCTCGGGTGGTGCAGCTCTTCCATCAAAATGCTGCACGCTGAAATGCTGCAAGAGAAATTCAAATGCAGCACAACAAATCTTCTGGGAGCTCAGCAGGATTAAGGGATAAAAATAATGAATGGGGCCTAATTTCTGGTATTGAGATTTGAGTTTCTTAAAGGCATCATTGATATGACTGTGGGCTCTGGAAAATTTCAAGGAGTTGAAAATTTCATCATACTGCTGATAATCTAAATATGTTTTTTTCCTTTTCTTTTTTCCCCTCCAGTGTGACTCCATTGAAAACAGCGCTGTTTAGTTGGTTTCTCTGAGAGAATAATCTGGCCATGTGTGTGTATTTGGGTAGGGTGGCCTACAGGAAAGATGGAGAGGGATTATTTACAAGAGCATCTAGTGACAGGACTAGACAGTGGGGAATGGCTTCAAACTGAAGGAGAGGTAGTTTACATTAGATATTTAGAAAAAATTCTTCCCTGGGAGGGTGGTGGGGCCCTGGCACAGGGTGCCCCAGAAGCTGTGGATGTTCCATCCCTGGCATTGTTCAAGGCCAGGTTGGATGGGCTGTGAGCAGCCTGGGACAGTGGAAGGTTCCCTGCCCATGGCAGGGGGTTGGAATAAATTGATCTTTAAGTTCCCTTCCAACCCAGGCCATTCTGTGATTTTCAGAGCTGACTCCAAGCTCTCTGGAGCCACAGACTGGGAATTCTCTGTGGATTTTGAATGCTGGTTAAGGCTCCTTAGCACCCAGCTTCATTTTTAAACACATGACCCAGTCTGCTGAGCTCTGTGCTTCTGGAGAAGCACAAATCTACTGCTCTGCTGCAGATGCCAAAATCCCAGTTATATGAAACAATTAATAGATTCACTGCACCTCTACTCTCCTGGTTGGAGACCAGAGCTGCAGCAGTACTTGAAACATATGACTGTCAAATTCTCCTCAAAAAAAGAAAAACATTAAACTTTTTTTGTTGAGAAGTTGGTATGGATTAGTCTGGAAATAATTAACCTTAATTTGTGCACAGCTTGTTGATGAAAATCTGTCTCAATATTACAAATTATAACTGCTTTCAGTCTTGATCAAATTACTGATTTTCACTGAAATGTATTAAAAACATTTTTCTATCAGTAACAGCCAATACTAAATTTTTTAAAGCATGTGCCTGATAGCTCCTGACTTGGAAGCCTGGACTCTGATTTCAAAACTTCCACTTCACTGTGTGGCTGTCAATGATCTGTTTCCATGTGATGGAGAACTTGCAATCTAAAAATGACACGGCAAGTATGTGTCAAAATGTGATCCTACAGAAGCCAGGCTCAGGCTTAAGAAAGCAGGATGGATTACTCTGAAGACAAGATGTGTTTAAAGGAGAAAAGGATGTAAATGGGGAGAAGTTGCTAGGGGGTTTAAAAAAAAAAAAGAGGTGAAAAATGATCCAGTCATGGAGCAACATTTTAAGCTTGAAATAAGTGGAAGAGTGATAGTAGACTGCACTCTCTCTTGGTGCAATAAAATGCTGAACTTAGCAGAAATGGATCAGCAGATAATTTGTTCCATTTGGAGGAGACCAACAAAAGCAGTTGGGTGAGAGGAGAGCATGGCTGTGCTACATCAGAGTGAAGTGGTCTAGACAGGTCGCTGGCCTTTCTCCAAGTATCTGCCCCTGGATGCTTAGGAAGGGGTAGCAGAAATGCATGTGACAATTTTATCATTACTTTTCTCCTGCTTTACCCATTTTTTTTTTAAGACAAAGAGGGAGAAGGGGTCACAGTGTGCAGTACCTTGTAGGTGAGAATGGGGGCTGGGATAAAGTCTATCTGAATTGATTAGCCAAATTAATGCACTTGCTAAAGTAGCCAAAACTGAGCTTCATTTTGACTAAAAATAGTTGTCTTATCTAAATATGTCATGTACCCACTATGCCTTCCACTTCCGAAATGCTATCGCAGCTGCAGTGTCCTGCATCCTAAATTTAGAACCATTCATGCCACTGAATTTTCCAGTAAAGTAGATGGATGCAGCAGCTCTTTTAGAAACTAAAAAATAGAAAAGGTTAAGAATAACATAATGCAGAGCCACCATACTGAAATATCTGTGCTTCATCTTTGGTAGCCATTAGTGTCTTTAGTTCTCTAAGTAATGATGATAGAAAATGCGTGGGGATTTTAGTGTCTGAACTATCAGTGAGGGTTCTGTTTTTTCTAGAGTGCTGACGAGTGTCCTTGACACCCCTTTTGTGAAACAGTGTATTTGACTACAATCTGTGAGTCACACAGGGCATGAACTGTACTGGCTGCTTACTGCTGTAAGTCAAATTTGAATGTGAGATATATCCCTAATATGCAGCACAATGAGACAAAGGACTGCCAGAGCTTTATAGATCCATCGCTTTTCATGAGCCCTCACAAGTAGAGGTTGTTTGGGATTTGTTTGGTTTTTGTTGTTGGTTTTTTTTTCACAGGTACATGCAGAAACAAGGTCACAAAATCTTTTTTTTTTCTCCTTCCCATATACAGTTGTCAGCACAACAGCCCACATTATATCTGATAGCCAGTGTATTTTCATGCTTTAGGACTTTCCAGAATACCTTTCACTAAATCCAGCTCTGAATGAAAAGTGTCTGCTATTTAATAGTTTCTGTTATTAAGTGGTTGGAAACTCTTTCTTTATGTTCTGTCTAATCAAAATTTCTTTGAGAGATACAAAACCCCACTCTCTTGACAGAGCAGATCAGCAAGCTTTTATGTTTAGATTAAGCCTTTATGTTTAGATTAGTTGTAAGGTTGCTCATCAGCTGACAAACTGAGCAGAGCAAACTGAAGCAGCCTGAATTGCTGTTAGATCTAGTAAAATGCATATGAAATGTTGTGTTTGTCCTAACTTTTTGCCAGTTCTTGCCAGATTACCACCTTAAAAATTTGGCAGTTTTATGCTTGCGCGTAAATTATGACTTCACAAAAGAAAGTTGCTTTTTTGTATCTGGCCAAAGATGCAGAAATTTTGAGGGACTAGTAGATTAACAGTAAATCTCCTGATTTCCTATAATCTTTACAGTTTTTTCCCTTTTGAAAACTCTATAAATTCTAGATACTGAGAGTCAAGTTCTTAAGCTGGATTCCTAAAGTGACTTAGAACCCAAAAATCCTACGAACGGCAGAGGAGGGGGGGAGAAGAAAAGGTGTTTTCTGACAGTGTCAGCATCAAAATGCAGCTCCTCATGGTGGCCAGGCCAAAGCAATGTTTCGACTGAGCTGTGTGAGAAGTGCTCAGAGCGGATTTCATGCTCACACGTCCTCCTTTGTGCTGGTGAAAGGAGCGGCTGCTGCCCAAGGCGGGCGGTGGGGCTGGGGTGCTGGGATGCTGGGATGCTGGGGTGCTGGAATGCTGGGGTGCTGGGGTGCTGGGGTGCTGGGGTGCTGGGGTGCTGGGATGCTGGGGTGCTGGGGTGCTGGGATGCTGGGGTGCTGGGGTGCTGGGATGCTGGGATGCTGGGATGCCCTTCCCAAAGCGCGCTCCTGAGGCTGCTGCTCTCCCTGCCCTGCCTGCACTGCCACAGACACAGTGCTGCTGGCAGCTGCAGTCCCAGTGCTTCCAGAGAGCTGCAACTCCTTCTGAGGGAGGCTGCTGCCATAAAAGTAATCCCTGCAGGGAGCAGCAGTAAGGGCTTGCAGGTGGTTGCTGTTTCCTGCACCTGGGGTTATGTGGGGCTCCTGCACCAGCTGCTTTGTTTGTGGGCTTTTTAAAAATTCTGACTTTTGTATCTTTTTTTTTTTTTAATTTGTCTTCTAATTCTTCATTTAAGAAGGGAGAGCTAGGGTTAGCATCTTCCTTAGGAAGTAGTGAATTTTGCATCTTAAGCCAAGTCCTTTTCAGAACTGGACTTCATGACAATTTGCTTTCTGAGGGACCAGAGGGGTTTGATGCCTGTCTGAACTCTGTCATTATCTTCTAAATCTCCAGGTGTAACCTCTGACCCTTCTCTGAGGCATCTCTTTGCTGACAAACCTGAAATCCCAGTTGTTAGCTACCTCACCCAGCTTGTTTTCCATTCTAATTCCTCAGCTTTTGGAGGAGCCAGTAAAACCTAGGTCTCTTTGGCTGTTTCAGCTGAGGAGGGCACACTGCCATTTTCCAGCAAGTTGGCATTCCCAGCAAGTTCTGTTTTGTAATCACCCAGGCTAGCACTCTGGAAAACAGATTTGACCATTTCTTTCTTAACAAACAACTCAATTTCTCACCACAATTACCTCAAACAGTTCTGTGGCAGTTTCACAGCTATGGCAATCATTAGGAATGTTCATTATTGAGTTCTTTATCGTGCTTGCCTTTAGTCACACATTAAATACACGTTGTTCTCTGAAACTCTGCAGCTCTCTTTGTGCATTGTGTGACCCCATACCTGGACCTTTAATCAGGCTGTGGGAGTGCTCCTGTATCACACTTCCTGAGGTGAAGAATAGGGCTCTGTAAGAGAAAATGACTCAGGATCAAAGATTAATAATCACCCTTTCACTGTTGCTTTTGCCATTTTTCCATTTCAGAATAAAAGGCATAAAATTTGAGGGGAGGGGAAGCAGAATTTTAGGCTGCGTGATTTACTTCACATGGTATTTTTAGATTCTTTAAGTATTTTAGTCAAAAAGCTAAAGGTTGCTAGAATAAGAACTGCAGGATGTCTGCTCACAACTGGCTCAGAGGCTGTTTAGAGCAGAATGTTCCTGCTCCTAAAGGCAGATCCAGAGCTGAATTTTTTGCAAAGGTTTGAGGTGGGATTTGGTTCAGATTATGATTTGCTGTTACAGCAGCTGCAGGCCCCTGCTGAAATCAGAGCTTCCTTTTGCTAAGTAGCTCATCTCAATTAAGAGGCTGATTCACAATATGAAGAAAAAGGACAAAACAAAAGTGCAAGAAAGGAAACATTATTTTCCTGTGTATTTGTAAGATGACAACTGAGTTTGAAACTTTATGAAATATTTGGGAACTGAACTCAGATGTTCCAGGCCAGTGTTCAATTATAAGATATCCTTCCTCTGGTTTGTTGCATGGTTGGGATGAGAGTAGAGTGAAATAATTCTGGAGCTACTGTGCTTGTGTTTGGCAGCTCTTCTATGAGCTCCTGTCTGTATGTGCTTCCCTTTGCCCTGCTTCCCATTCCCACACATTGAAATTTCACTGCTGCAAAATTTCAGTCCTTCAGTAACAGAGATGTTCCAAAAAAGGTCAAGGGACAGGTGAAGTAAAGGTCTCTGCCTGGCCCTTCACCCTGCCAGAAAGTTTGCAAGTAAAATGCAAACCAAAGGGGGTTTATTAAACTTTTCTTTTGGCTGGGTTAGAATAGCTCTTAGAAATAGAGTAATTTTGGCTGCTCCCTTTGTAGAATACAATTCTGAATTGGATATTGGTAGCTTTCATGCTTTATTATGTATTTAATACTCCTCTCCATACCCCCCTCATCCCCTTTTTCTTTTAGCAGCCTTGAGTCATGGGATTAGGCCAGACTGCCAGATTTTGTCTGAAAATGAAATGCTTACAGTTCTCCTGAGGGTGATTAGGGTCTCAGGAGTGTGAACCTAAGGCTGGAAAACACCAAGGATCAGAAAACAAAGACTTTTTAAAAATCAAAATATTTCTAAACTGCTGCCATTTAGGGACTGACCCAGGTTTGAAGATGCAGGTTGGTAATGCTGTCTTGTATGTCCCACCTCAAAACAATGCCCAAAATGCAGGGATGTGTGCTGGGCTCTGACTCCTTTATTTCATAGCACCAGAGACTCGAAGCAGGCTTTGGGCTTTGCTGGCAAATGCCTTCAACACGGAGCTCTCCGTGCTGAGCCTGCCCTGGCTGCTTGTCCTTTGTGCAGCAGCTCCAGGCAGGCTGGGAGAAGGAGCAGGAGAGAGGCAAGGAGCAGCCTGGCTGTGCTGTCCTTACTTTCCTGTGCACTGCTGAAAAAGCCAAACAGCAAATTGTGTCAGCCACAGGGGGGAAACTTTGGCTAGACCAGCCCCTGGTGTTTGTATAAAAATGAGTGTGTTCAGGGAGCAAATGCAGGCTGTGCCTCGTGCCAAAGCACTGGAAATATCTTTTTCCTAGATATCTTTTTCCTGGATATCTTTTTAGTTGAGTAATAAAGGCAACCTCAGGTGAATGGTTTCTGTGTCCATTCATCTGACATACATATTTCAAGATTTACTCTTGTGGGAAGTTTTACCTGCCTTAATAATGTCCCTTTTATTGTTGTCTTCATCTTCTGTCATTTGTCACTGAGAGCAGTCTGCCAGGATAATGGGAATTGGGGCTTGGATTGTATTGTAGATATCAGTGGGAATTATGAGCATGCATCAGAGGGAAAACTTCAAAATGTTGGAAACAAAGGTGCTCTTGATCTCCAGTGCATAAAAATTGCATTGTGCTTAATTTAGGCAGTCATCTCACACTGTCCTCACATCCTCATGGCATCAGTGAGGGACAAACTTTTCTTTCAAATTTCCCAGCCTAAATCCACAGTGGCTGTGCTGGAAGTGTGTGAAACTTGACCTAGAATCTGTGCTAGTGCTGCATCTCCACTAGCACAGCATGTGCTGTATATGACAGGAGCTATAGGGTAACAACCTTGCTACAGGGGAGCTTTGCTCAGAAAGGTTTTAGAAGGAATTATTCTTATCTCCTGCTGCTGATTTTTCCAGAGACTAATATCATGGATTGTTGAGGAATACCCTGAATGCATTTCATAGAGGTCAGCAGTAAACTAAATTTCAATAAATTAGCTTAGATAAGTAAGAACAGCAGGCAGTATTCTTTGCTGACCTTGGAGGTGATTAGTATGGAAACTATGTATTCACTGTAACCCAAAATGAATTATCACCATCACCATTAAGGAAAAAGTAAGATCTTGGAAATAAATTTTGGGGTAGTCAGAGGTAGTCAGAGGCTGCCCATGTCAGGTGTCCCTATGGATTTATATACACATCCCAAAACCAGGCTTTGTGTCACATGTCCCCTTGAGCTGGTGACAGCCTCCTCAGTTTGAGAACATGACAAGTACATCTTCTCCCCAGGAGCCCTCAGCAAGCCCTGTTCCTTCTGCCAGGGGTTTCAAGGAGATGCAAGGAGTGCATGTGCTGGTAGGACACTCAGCACTGCATGGGTTTCCCTTCAGCAGAGGGGGAGCTGGGGACTTTGCAGCATTAGGACAGCTACACCAGGGCAGTCTCCTCCCAAATCCAGGTGCCAGGACTCTTGACTTCTAAGAGAAGTAGACAAATCAGAGGTGTATAATGAGATTTGATGGTGTGCTTATGTTCTGTTGAGAAGAGGGGTGAACGCCGGGCTCCTCAAGTCATGGCAGAGACCCACACCTGAGACAGGTAACCATGGCTGTTACCTTGTCAGCCTTTCACCAGGAAGGAGGGTGTTTATCTGATGGCTACACGAGCCCTGTTTTGCCAGTCAGTCTCCATATTCACTAGAAGTGTTTTGCTGTGGCAGTTTCCTGGAAGAGTGAAGTGCCTCTGCTGCACAGAAATCCTTGAACCTCCTTGTCTCACAGCATGCAGTACTTTATTTTTCCAGGAACTTCTTGAGGAGTGTGTCTGCACTGCAGTTATCAATCAGCTGCTTGGCTCTGATCTCACCTCTCCCTTCCTCACTCAGGGTGGGGTCTAAAATTTGCTTCACAAAGGCAAAATCACTGCTGGCCGTGGCAAGAAGTCTGCAGACTGAAAGCATAGTTTTTCGAGATTTTCACTGGGCCCAGCTCCTGCAGAGCTGCTCAGAGCCCATGGTAAGGAGCTGTTGGCCAGTGCTGGTCCATGTCAGTGAGACTGGACCATGAGCTGGAGCTCCATGGAATACTGCCACTTTATTCTCTCTCTGTAAGCCCAGTGGTGTGACCAAACCACATTCCTTAGTCGTTGGATTTGCATGCCAAATTTTTTCACATTAAGAGTGTTTTCTGTTGGCTCATTAGAAGCTGCACTTCAGAATCTACTTGTTTTAGGAAAAGAGGATATAAAAATTAAAACTAGCAGCAAATCTTTTTGGGCTCTTCTCTGTAAGGGTCAGTGTGCTCCTTTGAAAACAGACATTGTGAACTTTGGGCATAGGAAACTGGGAAAGATGCCAGCACAGGATAGAATGAAGATTAATGCAGGCAGCTCCGAGGCAAGTTTCCATATTTCCTTTCCAGGATGTCAATATGCTAAGATTATTTATGAATTTATATAGGGTATTGTTATAAAGGCTGCCAACAAAGACTCTCCCTCTTAACCTAAACTGTAGCAGTTCTAATGTTTCAGTGTGAGGCTTCTCCTGCACAGAGCTGCTACTGTGCAGAGCAGGGTTCCTGTGAAGAGAATACATTTCTGAAGGGATTACGCTGAAATCGCCCAACTTGTTTCCCTTTAGGCTTAAGTGAGATTTAAATTTTGGCTTGTGGATGTGAAAAGCAAACACATTGATTTGCTGAATTGCTTCCTGTTCCCAGGAAGCACTTTCAAATAAAGATAAAATTCTTTTAACGCTCTTTTGCTCACACACCTCAGTGCATAGGGGTGAGCTCCTATGGACTGAGACAAAGCTGCCAAATTAGGATAAATATTAGCACCTCACACCTACCATGGCCCAGTTTTCTATGGATGCTCCAGTTTTTCCACTGTAGCCAATTATGTTTGAAACTAGCCGTTTGTCCCAGTTTCACTAAAATAACACCTGACGTTTATGAAGTGCCTATTATCAGGAGTTTCCCCAGCATTTTACAAATGACAAAAATATCCCTTAATAACCTGTGCAAGCCGGTGGGAGATGCAGGTGGCAATTGGAAATGAAATTACAAAGACAATAGCAGAGATAAGAAAGACAAAGTGCGGCACTTTGAATTGTTAGAATTCATGAATAAGTTTGGATCTACTTGCATTTTACTCTGCCTGAGATCAAATATTGAGTCAAAATCTAGAAAAGCAAAAAATGTAAAGATTCCTTCTTTGTTCTGTCAGAAATACCTTTGATTTCGGGAGAAAAAACCTGGTGAGCATTGCCAGGATTCCCTGTGGATTTCTATTACATCTCCTAGTAAAAATCCATTGTTCTAATGCCTTTTGACTGGGGGATTTCTTCACTTTTGGGCGATTTTATCAGCTTAATAAGAAAGCTACTGTTCTGTCTTTATTTGGCAGACTGTGTCTGCCAAATGAAAGTTCCTCACAAATTAATTAAAGATTATTTCCTGCTTTGCCTGGCATTCCTCAGTAATAATGCCATTTTTTTCAGAATTCATGCATTACCTTCTCAGTGAAGCTCTGTTGTGCACAAAAACTGAAAGCTTGTCATAAGTGTATCTTAGACTAAATGCTGTTTAACACTACACAGTTCCATTTCTTATTTTCTTTATTCATTGGTGAGACAGGATAATGCTTAATCCTATCAACAGCCTCATATTTGTGATGTGCTGGCATCTTTTCTAGGTATTGTGCTCTGTCAATTATTACAGAGGCTGTTAGAGAGATGTGTATAGGACATTTCAAACTGTTGAGCTGGCAAATGTTTACTCCAAGTGCCTTTTGATTCCTAAAAAATCCCAAGGGGATTTGAATTGGTCTTTTTGCTCTTTGCCTTGCATGTTAATTTTCTGTTGTGTTTTTTTTTTGGCAGGGGTATACTAAACTTATGCCAATAATATTCTTGAAAAATGCCACCAAATGTAAATCAGACTGTTTTGCAAAGCAATTTTAGTAAAGCCCAAACAAACTTCACAAATAATCCACGGTGTACCCATTCTTTTACAGCTAAATTTCTGTCCTGCACAGAGAGGAATAGTGTTACCCCACTTCAGAGATTCTAGCAATTGTAGGTGGCCTTAATTCAGCTATAAAAGTTGCATGTAATTCTTTTCAGACTGAGATTTGAAATCTCATTCAGTGGAAATGATAAAGCAAGTTGCAGAAGGCTGTCAAGCATGTGGGTTCCCTTCCCAGGAGAAACAGCAGAGATACTGCTTGTTTCAAAGCAAGAAGCTCCTCCCCACTTTGCAGAATTTCCCAAATCTGAAAGTAGGTTTTTAGGATGTGGAAGACTGTTACTTCTTAGAATGAATCCATTGTTTTCTTCCCTTTTCCACCTGCAGGCCTGTGAATGCTTTGCTGTGCAATTCTTTGCTGGGGATGTGTGAGCAGCCCCCATTCCTAGAAGGGCTGTTTGATGTCACGCCCTGTGCAGAACGAGCCAGGTATTGATGTATTGCTCGGAGGCTCTGTGCTGTTCTGTGCCTAGCCCTGGGTCCTGAGAGCCACCAAAACCTGGCTGAAGGGGACTGCCACTGGACAGTTTTTGTTTGAGGAGCTGGAGGTGGAAGGCAGTGAAGCCAGGCAGAAAGGTTCCCCTGTAGACATTGGCCTTATGCACACTCAGGAGGCTGCTCTTGCTCTGAATGTTGACTCACCCTTTGGACGAGTTACTTTCCATCTCTTTTCTTGCTTTTTGTCTCTCCTGTCTTTTTATACTCTTCCAGATAGGACTGATCTCCCAGCACATATTTTCATGGCACATTGTCAGTGGCACCTTGGGTGCAGTTAAGGTCTCTATGGTCACTGTAGCCTGCTCAGTTTACCTGCTGCAAAAAATTGTGGATGCATTGCCACCCCTGAAAATATTTTTCCCCTTTTCCCTCTTTTTCAAAGATTGCTGGGTGTCTGAGAAACAGAGTGGGGATGGAGAAAATCTGCTTTTTAAAATCTTTTTTCCTTTCTTGCTTTGTAATGTATTTTTATTCTGTGAGACAAAGCAGCTGTTACAAGGCAGTGGCTGCCACGGCCCTGCTGGCTCATGCTCTCCTCAGCCAGGGCAGCCACACAGGAGCACGTGTGCTGGCTAATGTGTAACTGCTTTCTGCTGCTGCTCCTTCTGAGGCTTGGCTCTTTTTTTCCCAGGGCTTCAGTTAGTTTGTTTCTTTTTTTTACTTTGAAAGGTAGGGCCTGTTGGATCATTGCATCCAGCCTTCTGCTGTCGCAGGTGCAACAGCGCTCAGTCTCTTTCCCAAACCTGACAAGTTCTGTCTTAAAACTGGTCACAAAGACTCCCACTGGAATGCTGTTATGAAACCTGCACATCTCACTCCTGTAAGTATTATTAGTTTGCCTGTGCTGGTGCAGCCAGGATAGCAGAGGGCCATATGGAAGATGCAGCATGTCACACAGGGAAGTTTTTCTCCTGGGCTTATTTCCCCACTTCCCTGAAAGCCACCAAGTAAGCCAAAAAAAAAATTCTGTCATTTTGCCAATGTAGCCACGTAAGATATGGATTTCTTTTCACATTCTTATCTGGCAAATTATGTTATCAAAGCGTTGTAGAATAGACTGCAGATAGCAATTGTACATTTTGCAACTGCATTGTTTTTGGAAGATGCTTCAAAGTATGGGTCAAGTGTGGAGGCAGGATTTACTTCAGGCCAGGTTAGGGGAGGAAGGAAGGGGATAGCAGGTGGGAAGAGAGAAATGTTTCAGTGCTTCATGTCACCTGCAAGGGCTGAGAAAAGCCAAACTTGAGGCTTGGGGAAAGAACAGCAACTCTTTTATTGCTTACAGGTAAAGAGGAGATGCTGTTTAGCTCCTCGAATCTTTTCACTGCTGCTGTGCTGCTGGCAAGGGCACTTTGACCATGTGGGACTGGTAACAAGCTGGAGCTGTGCCCTCTGCTTGCCTCAGCTGCAGATTGTGTGGCCAGATCCTCTTCAGTCCTGTGCTCTTGCTCCTGGTAAAAACAACACATCTGGGTTTTCAGACTGTCTGAATAAACTGACATGCCCTCACAGGAAGAGCATAGCTCTCCACCAAGCAAGTTGCTAAATTAATTTAGTTACACTGAGATTTCTTTATGTCAACAAAACCTTAGTAGATGCCCAAGCTTAAAATTTGCTAGAAAACATTGCCTGTGACTGTTGGTATGCAACAATTTTCCTTGTTCCTTGAAGAAGCCTTTCAGAACTCATTTCTTAAGGGAACAGGAATGCAGGAAGTTGATCAACAAGTTTTCTGACATTGATCTGCTGCATCTAGATGACAGCTTCTTTCCCTGAGAGACTTTCCTGCAGGAGCTCACAGGCAGGTGCTAGAAATGACGCTCTCACTTAGGCAAATGTCAAAACAAGAGAATTTTTAAACTGTAGAACAAATTCAGGACACATAAAACTAGCAAAATCCCAAGAATGCTGGAGATCTGTCCTGATCCTTATCGTGTTGGGGAGGAGCTGCATTTCTCCTGCTCCCCCTAACCTGTCTGAAAGCCCTTTCCTCAGTTTTCACCGTGTACCTGCTCTTTGCTCATCAGGCACCCCGGGTGAGACACAATTACAGATATTTGCACTTCTTGTGCCAATATATTGCATTAATCACCAGGGACAGCTGAGCTTGTGTCTGAACATGGGGAGGCTGCTTCTTTAAAAACACCCACAAAAATGAACCCTGGACACAGAACCACAGCATGTGTCAGCTCCACAAGATGCTTTCAATCACCATAGGTGCTCACATTGCCCAAAATTCAGAGGAATTGGACTGAGTAATCTTTAGGGTGTGCAAAATAGGTGTGAAGTTCCAAAATTCCTCCTCCATTTTCCACAGCACTGACCACTCATGTTTACTTGGTTAACTGCCTTCAGTTCGATCCCTCTGTGAACTCGGGTCAGTAATGTCATTAATTAATATTGCTTAGAAGGGTTTGAAACTTATACTAATATCACTTAGAAGGGTGGAATGTGCTGTGTGTCATGTGCTAGTGCTACTAGTGATGTTAGACACTGGTGTATTCCGAACAGATTCAGGACAAACCACTACTTTTTATTGAAACAGACAAATCTGTCACATTTCTTTGTGCCTCTGCCTGTCTACCTAACCACTCAGTTGTTCTCTCCAGAGTTTCTGCATGCTTACAAAATGCTTTAAAGATGTGATTTCAACACACTCTTTTAACAGTGGGCAAGATGTTCCCATTCCCCAAGGTGCTAAAGTGAAGTAGGTGTTTATTTTTTAATTAATATATCATTCATCGGGAGAACTTTGCATACGTGATTTTCTGTAAAATGTCATGAATACTTAAATATGCATTTACAGTGTAATTCAGCGTTAATTATTCACAAGGAATTGTATATTTGTGCCAGCTATAAAGCACAATTGCAATTGTGCATTGAATGCAGTGATAATGCAATTGAGAACAGTATTGGTCTGTTACAGTAATTTATCCTGGGTATTTGGAATGCTGGAGTATCCTGGTTATCTGAATACATGGCTTTTATTCTGGACTGATCCAAAATTAACTACAATTCCTGATGTTGTATGTGCAGCTGTTTTCTCTCAAGAAAAAGAAAACCCCACTGGGGCAAAAACTTAAAAAGAACACCAAAAATCAGGGAATTGGCACTTGTGTTTGCAAGAATCTGAGTAATTTCACAAGTAGAACAAGAATCCAAATCTTTAATGGTCTGTTTGCTAAAACCAGTAACTGCAAGAGGAAATCATTAGACATGACCTTCTTGCAAGCAGGAATTAATAAAATGTAATCTTAGGCTACTACACATTTTAATTAACGTAATGCCTATTTCTGAGAAATGCTAGTTTCTATAAATATTATCTGCATATACAGTACTGCTGAGGAAATTGGTATAATCTGGGATTTCAGTCATGTTTCTTCTGGGCAAATTTTTTTGCTTTAAAATTTTTTCCTTCAGTCCCCACACTGACCCCTTATTAGATTGTATTTCAGCCAAACTAGTTACTATGACTGGCTAATGAGGAAAACTGACATTAAACTTCCAAGCTGGCTACTTTAATAAAAAGAATGTAACAATAATGTGTGTTCTTCTCTGCCCAGGAGGCTGCCATGAACCACTGACAGCTTGATTTTTTGTTTGTACATTGGCATTGATGTTTATAAACACAAACTCTACCCTCCCCTGTGTCCCAAGATGCAGTAGAGGCCGTGTATGAGGAAAATAAGAAAGTAGAAATAACCACCATTGACAGGTGTAGGAGAGATGAAATAATGGGCAAAAAGGTGTGAGATATTAAAAGCCAAGATTTTGCCTTTCCTGACTTCTCATTTATTGTGCACATGATGTAGAATTAAAGTGTCTGGGCAACAGTTAGTTAATGTGGAAAGAAGGATTACTTAATCCTAGAATCTTTATTTTGCCTGATCTTTCTCTTTTCCTACTAAAATCTGGTTTTATGAAGTCTTGGATTTCCTGTAGAATTACTGGGGCTACTCTTTACCATCATTAGTGTTCCATGAGATTTTATTAACAGTGATAAAGCAACTATCACAGTGTACAAAGAAGAAAAAAATACTGTTTAAGAAAATTACAATTGAATTTTTTAGATAGACATCTAGTTTAAAGAGCATACAGCATCTGTAAGAGGTGCAGTGGCACTGCAATGATGGGCAAGAGAATCACATCAACAAGCAGACAGCACATGGAAGCATGAGGTCATCCTGTTTGCTATGTGTGCTCCTAGGATCTGTTGTACCAGAGACTGTCAGAAATCTCTGAGAAATTTCTGAATTTCTGATTCAGAAAGCTGATCTTCCAGGAAAAAACATGGCCAGGCAAGGATCTAGAGGTGACTTCAGTCCTTCCCAGTGAGGGTGGTGAGGCACTGAAATAGGGAAATTGTGGATGTCCCATCCCTGGAAGTGTTCAAGGTCATGCTGGATGGGACTTTCAGTTGTCTGCTCTGTGGGAGGTGTCCCTGATCATTGTAAAATCAGCATCCTCTGTGGCAGGAAAAACAATGCACCTGACTCCCTGTTATCAGAAGGCTAATTTATTACTTTATTATACTAAAGAATACTATACTAAACTATTCTAAAGAATACAGAAAGGATACTTACAGAATGCTAAAGAGATAATAATGAAAACTCGTGACTTTCCAGAGTCCTGACACAACTTGGCCCTCATTGGCCAGTGAGTCAAAACAACTCACACCAGAGCCCAGTCAANCCATGTTCAGAGAATGTGGATGCCACCGCTGCCCATGGTGGGAAGGCTGGAATGAGATGATCTTTTGGGCCCCTTCCAACCCACACCATTCTATTGCTACTTGACCTTATTTATTCTCCAAGTAGTCTCCAAGTAGATATGAGTCTCCAAGTAGTCTCCAAGTGAGATGAGACTGCCTCATATGGGGAAAATACAGGTGACATGGGGTGAAACAAGAGAAGAGAGAAAGTTCCTCAACTTTTCCTTTGTCCCTGGACATCAGAGTGGAATCAGTGGGAAGGAAGCACACTTAGCCTTTCAACTGCACAGGACTGTGAACAGGGGCCTGGTGAAGTAAAACACCCTTCAAATGCACATGTTGATGAGCTGCAGTGGCTTTTCTGAACCAGTAATCTACACTACTTCATTCATTGTAAATGGTCTAATGTTTTGCATTTTGAGAGTGCATTTCAGTCAGAGCTTTACAAATACTCATTAAGCCCTGAAACACTGCTCTGGAATAGATGAATAAATTATATGGGGAAAGTAATCATTAGAAACCTTGTTGTTTTGTTGAATGGTGTACAGTTTTCATGTAATCCAGGACTTAAGTGCAGCAAGTCCTTGACACCTATTTTCACTTTCCTATATGAATATTCATTTGGTTTAAGTTAGCATTTCATCCCCACATCTTATAAGAATTAAAATTCATCCTCCTCTAATGGAAACTGTGCTGTTTCCCTGCCACAGACAATGGCTGGCATCAAATAAAATTGTTCTTTGTTCCAAAACTATGGTTAGAATTCAGTGGTTGATCAGATGCTGATAGCAAACACTCTCGGTTTCCTTTACATCCCTGTGACAATACAAAAGACAATTGACATGTGGCTAGTGTAAGATTCACTCTGGACATTCCAGGCACACTGGGCTTTGTTAATACTCCAATTTACAGCTTGACATTATGTGTTGCCTTACTTTGTGTTTCTTTCCCCTAGTGCAAAAACTGTTCTATTCTTTGAATTGTATCATAAATTTATCTTAAATACATGTATCTATGGATTTTACATTTTGTTAGTGCTACATTTTGTTCTTAAAATCCCTTTAGAGTATTAAAATGAAAAGAAAGGATGCTCTCAGGGACATATGGTGGGTTATTAAATGGTTCCTTCTAAAAATCCAGCCTGAATCTGGTCCACTTTGTTAATCTCCAGATGTTTCTCACTGCATTAGTATCAACTTAAATGAAACAAGTTTAGTCAGGGTGCTCATAATAGGAAAAAAATAACCATAATGGTATCATTTTTGCTACTTTTCTCAGTGAAGCTGATATCTGAAAGGCTGGAATTGTAGGTGCATTTGATCCTGCCATCAGATCTTATTACATCAAAGCTTAGATGTTCACAGAGCCAAGAGTAAAACCTGCAATATCCTAATTCATCTTGTAACTGCTTTATGAACTGTCTGTACAATACCTATTCTTCTTGGTTCAGAAGCCATAAAATAATCTTAGAAAAGTAAATATTCTCAAAACAATTAAAACTGAAAATTGCAAAGCTGATTTGTCATGTACCAAAATAACTACGTACCAGAGTTTATATGACAAAATCATCAATACCACCAGCTGTTTTTTCAGCACTTCAGAGAGATATAATTCTGATAAAATGTGGAATTTTTGCGCGATTTTAGCTGATTTGCTTTAGCAGCAACAACCCCAAAGGCAGGGTTAAGTGGAATAATATCCTTAGGTTGAGGTATTTGATGTGAAAATCACCGAGGGTGGAGAGAATGGCCAGAAGTGCAAATGCTGGCTTGTCAGTCTGTGGAAATGCCTCGGGCCACTTGTGCCACTACTACAGCAAAGCTGTGCCCTCTCATAATGAGCACATTCCCTACACATTTGCATATAACACAAGTAGTTGTGATAGTTTCTCAAAAAAGTCATTGTTTTCACCGTGCCTTCACCAAACCTGAGCCAGAAATGTGTCATCCAGGCAGTCATTTCTGTATTTAAAAACCAGCGCTGTTTTCACGCTGTTGCCATGGGACAGCTACAGCAGGAAATGAGCAAAACACCCACATAATTATTGTTGACAGAATACAGTTTCAATTTTATCAACTGTAGCCCCTATGTGATGTGTTGTTAAGGCAGCCTTCAACATCTCAGTGAGTGAAATGCTGATTTGAGGAGTATGCAGTGCCCAGAAGAAACGTCTGATTGTTATGCTTGGAAACCAGAACATGTTAGAGACGTCTGCCTCACTGATGTGATATGGGAGTAATTATTGCCAAGGCTCCGAGGAGCAATTAGAGTTGTTTTTTATTAAATGCTCATGTCTTGATTGACATTAAAACTGAATGAATCAATATGGAAATCCAGATTACAGTGATCTAATAAGATATTGAGAAGGATGATACTTTACAAAATGTTCTGTGGCAAAACTCTACAGCACTGAGTGAAAAACCCCATAAATTTATCATTTTGCAAACTGCCTTGCTGTTGTTCTTGCTTTTGAATTTAATCTGCTTAGCTACTATTTAAATTAGATTTCAGAGGACACTGTAATTAAGAAGATATCATTCATCATTTGTAGAGATCACATCCATTATGTATCTAAATAATATAAGTTATTTATAACAGTGTTGTATAACAACCTTAGAGAGCTTTAACCATTAATCAATAACAATGGAGAGATGTCAATGTGTAAAATTGAATCAGGTATAATAATATTCCAGTTTGACAAGTATCAGGCTATTCCTTACTGAAATACATAATTCTCTCTCTTGATTTGCTTGGCTGCTTACTTCACTGATTAAAAGGAAATCTATTTCAGGTGGGTTTTATTGAGAAGAGCAGCACATTTGTATGTATTTAAAAGATATATGGAATAGTCCTACTCCCTCAAGAAAGGAAGGGTCAAATAAGAACGAATAATTTTTTGGAAGGTAATACTGCAGGAAACGACAGTTTAGTTTCTTTTAATCTATATAAAATAATGAAGATTTTTGGTATGAATTAACTCTGTATTGTTTATCTATTTTGACATGCACATTCTAACACACAGGAATGAAAAGGTGTGACACAGGTGTAAGTGTGTTAAATTACTGAAAAATGTTTTGCCGACCTTGCTGACCTTTTGAGTGCTCAAGTGAGCTGAGGCCCTGAGTCTGTTTTGGTCTTTTCTGTGGAAGTCCACCTACATAGGTTCTAGGGAATGCAAAATATATGACAGTTAGAAAAAAAAGCATTTTCTTTATTACATTGGCTCAGTCCAGTTAGATTCAAAAGTTCTGCTCAAGAACCTGCAGAAGGTTCTTTTTCTTGTAGTGTGTTTTTAAAGTTACTGTGCTGTTCTGCACAGTCAGAAATGGCTCCCCAGCTCCCTGTGACAGTGAGATGGGTCACAGGTATCAGCACAGGGCCTTACTGCTGGGATAGTGACAATTCTGCCTGCCTTGGATTTACAACTTGCAGATATATATTTTTTCTTCTTTTTTGGGGGGGAAAGAGACAACCTTTTCCTAGTTTTGTTGCGTGTGATTATTTATTTATTTTTTCTCCTTAAGCCAAGCAAAATAAAGTTTTATTTTTATCCACTGTGTTTTGGGCTAGGTGGAGATACAATCAGGCAAAGGAACACAGGAGGACATTCATGGAACTGTGCAATATTTGGGGATGGAGGAACATCCCCAAATGTTGAGTGATATCCCACAGATTTTACTTTTTTTTTCGGTTTTGCTGGAGAAAATCCTGTTACTATAGCTACTGGTTTTGTCATGCTCACATACAGATGGTTTCTCACATTGCCTTTGGAAACTTATTGCTGTTGCAAATCACTGAAGCAAAAAGTGGAAGGGGTACAGGTGTGTAGCAGGAGACTATGGAAAAAAAAACACAAAAGGACCTGAGCCCAAGCATAGGAAGAGACAAAAATAGATGTGGAGGATTGTCAAGAACACACACGTGTTAGGATTGTAACCAAAAGCAGCAAAAAACTGGAGAAAAGCAGGATCTTGGAAAGCTGGGATGAGGTATGTGCACTCCATGTTGCCAGAAAAATGAAGGAGAATGATTAACCCCCAGCCACCTCCTTCTGGAGCCAAGCAGATAATCAATATCTTAGATTCTTTTGCAATGCTGTCTTTGAAAAAGGATTTGGGAGACCACGATGGGAAGAGATTGTTCTGCCTGGCAAAATCTTATTTAGGAAGAGGACTGAGACCTTGGCAAGTTCCAAGCCTGCTGAGAAAGTAACATCTCTGGAAAGGTAGGGCAGAGGATGCTAAATGGGAATCTTGCCTGGAGCCTTGTGTGGGGATTGCTATTAGCATGCATAGAGGTGTGGTAAGTGATCTACAGAGTAGCAGCAAGCTATTCATGGGTGTATTAAGAAAAATGAGTTTTAAGAAAAAGAAAATCTTTGACATACTCAAATTTGAAAACATCCTGTTGAACAGGTTAGTTTCTGTTACTACTGTGGGGACTCCAGGGTAAAGTTTTGGATCTTCCAAAGCAAATGGAGAGCAAACTTAGGGAGGAGCCTGAAAAGTGAACTCAGAGGTCTCAAATTTCTTTAGGAAAAATGTCCTAGTGATGATTGTTGGGAATATGTGACACTCTGCTTGCCCTAACTATGATATATAGTTGCAAAAAATGGCATTTGCCAAAAGGGCTGGAAAAAGGGTAATACCAGTATGGAATGGTGGACTCAAAACTGGGGAAAAAAGCTTTGATGGGAATAAAGTGAGGTAGCTCATACTGGGGAAAGAAATCAGATGCATAATTCCTGAGGAATCATCAGAGAATTGAACAGTTTGATTTAAAAATTTGAAGATTTTAGTCTTAAGGATCAGTGATGTTTGTCTTTGCATTTGTCCCATTTCTTAAAAAAGGATCTCTTCATACTCAGATGTCATAGAATGACAGGGAGTCTGTGTTCATAAATAAGGAATTGACTTCAAGTGTCTGCTTTAAAACAAACCAAATGCTGATAGCAGGTACATCAGTATTGAAGAACTGAGGTTTTCTCAGTGCTGCCAGGCTTACAGTGTCCTTTGCCAAGAAAAAAAAAAAAGAAAAGAAAAATACCCTCAAGTGTTCATCATAAAATGTAAGTAAAATTTCTGGAAATGATCCCATGACTTTGGCACATAATTGTTCTTTTGTATTTCTCCCTTCTACAAATAACTTGAGCACTGTGCAGACATTTAACTATTGCCACCTCTGTTTAGAATGATGAGACTTGTCATGATAAAATTATGACTATTTGTTATTTAGTTTAATTTTTGATTACCAAATATATCCTATTGTGTGGATTCTAGGTGCTGGGTATGTAAATTATTGAGACTTTGTGAAATGCAGAAGAGAGAAAATTAAGAGGAGATGGACTATGTTAAATATAGTAATCAGAAAAGCTTGTGTGACAGGAAATTGTAAATTGACAGTAATTAGGGAATGCATTCATTCATTTTTGCTTTTGTGTGCATTTTTGTGCATTTCAGGGGACATGTTTGATTCTATGAATATAATTCTTTTGGGCAAATGGATATTCAGGTGAGAGAGAGGTAATTAGATATATTCAGATGTTTGCATCTAGAAGGTAAATCAGTAGGATGTCTTTAAACATGAAGGACATTTGTAAGGAAAACAGAATTATTCTGAAGATATCTTCTGGATTTCACAAAGGGTACCTTCAGTGAGAACATATTTTGAAAACCGACGGTGGTTTGGAAAAGAAAACCTTTTAACTAAAGATAATTACCCTTTTTTTCACTCGTAGGAGAGTTCAAGATGTTTGGGAAGGAGAAGTTTGGATTTGTTATGCAGCACCAGTGTTGCCTTCTCAATGTCATTTTCCCATCTGCCTTGCTCAGCAGTGTCACGGTCTGGGCTGGTGCCTGCGTGCAGTCTCCAGTCAGATCCTGCTGCACAGGGAGACAGCGAGCCTCCAAACTATTCTTGTACAATGTCATGCTCCATATCTGCCTCAGAGGAACTGTGGATACAATTTGAACTTGTTTATATTCTTTCCAGTGGCCAGGAAAATGAATAATTCCTCTTTCCGTATTTGGAATTCCTTCAACAATAGATTTACCATTATTTAATCTTTCTTATTTTATCAGCTATATTTATCTTCTGGTGCTCTTAGAATTCTGTTGCCTGACACAAGTCCCATGGAAATTTAGGGAAACTTCTCAGTCTATTGCAAGGAAAATAGGCTCCCAAAATCTTACTTTGTCTAAAAATTGCCATCTTTCCCCACAGCACAAAGTGCCCTGTATAGAAAGTGTAAAAGGTGCTTCATTTAATGCCAGCACTCATAAAAAGGTAAATCACAATCTATTGGTGGCAATACCTTTTCTGTTCTGCTCAAGATTTATCTGGAATTGTATTAATATATATATTAATTCTGTCTTGGAAAGTGCTTAGGCTGGAAATGGGTGATTTCTTGCAGATGGTGTGCCAAATTTTTGTACATATCTTGTAACTCTTGCTGCCCTTCCTTATGTCTGGCTCCCCGACTTCTGTAGGTTGTGTGGTTCAACAGAAAACACTCCAGATCAGGACCCAGCATGTGCTCTATATTTAGTCATGTCATCAGTAGTACCATTGTGCAAATTGCTTATCTTTCTTAACTGTATCAGGGATTGTCCTTCCTCTCCTTGTAAATAACAGAAATCTTTAAATGTAAGAGGTTGCTATGAATTCTTCCTGCCAATCAGATACCTACTCAATAAAGGTGCTCTTTAGTACCTATCAGCTGATGACAATTTTTGATGTCCATCTATTTCTAAAAATCTTAACGTTTTGAACCAGCAATTCTTTTCATAGAAAGACAGACTAAAATGGATCCTGTGAGATCATCTTTTCATAGCTCCTGACCTGAGACAAAGTAAGTATACTTAGAACTTCCCCCGACCGAAATTTTGTCTGAGCCAGCCTGTAGAACTAGGTGATAAGGGAAATACCATGATATTCCTACTTAGGATGCTGTACTGCTCATTACATTTGAGAAAATTTCTATGTATCATCTATCTTCAAATTTATCTTGGTATAAATCAAGCTGTCTTCTACTCATCCTGACATGGATAAACAAGGAATAAAATTCATTGGTATGTATTAAATCTTACCCACTACATTTCAGTTTCAAAATAATACAACGGTGATCTTTTGGTCTTGGACTTGAATCTTTTAAATTTGTCCTCCTAATGTTTTAAACAATCTTGAGACTTCAGACTGGGACAAAAATCTTTCTGCATGTTCAATGTATTTCATTAAGTGCTTCTCCATCCTACAGCCTGACACTGGCTCTAGCTGTGCGTGGCCATTTTCTTTTCAAACAGAAGAGTTCTGTTGGTACTGTTCCCCTGAGATGGCTTTCCCCCCTGCTTTTCTGAGAATCCAACAGCTGAAGTTGTTTTCTCCAATTTGAACAAATATACCACAGTGATTCCTTAGTGTAGTTCTTCCATAATCTGAAAAAGTGATGCAGTTTTAGAGTAACAGATTGGGAATTTTCCAGAAATGTGGATTTGCCTAAAGTCTCCAAGATCTCTTCTATATTTCCCCTATTGTCTGATTAATACATCCTTCTACCTCTAAGAATCAATGTATTAATTTCTGGTGTCTTAAGCACTTACCACTGCTAAAAGGGAATCACACTGTACAATCCTGAAGAACAATGTGGTTGCAGAACCTATATTTCAATATAATCAGACAATGAACTGCTCTGAAATTGTCTTGCAAATTAATCTGTCTCACCATGAAACCTTTCATGATTTTAATTCTCAGCTGTTCCAAGCAGAGCTGGAAAATCATGCTAAAAGGCATAATACATGTTTTGCAGCTGAAGGGTGTAATACCTGATTTGCATTATGGCTTATAAGCTTTCTTAACCAGGATTTAATAATTCAGATTCATTACTCTTCAAATGCTCTGCCTCTGTCTGGCCTCACACCCTTTATAAGTCATGCTTATGCTTTATAAAATATACAGGTCAGGATGAAAAAGTCATAACTAGCAGGCTTTTCTATGCATTGTACCTCATTTAAGCTTCCTGAAACAGCAGCAGCTTTTTCCCTCTGAGATGATCAAATTCAATTGTATTGAATTCTCTGAAAAATAGGAAATAGATCATTAGAGCAACACACCATGCTGAAATCCAGCTGTGATTCTGTAACCTTCGAAACACTGGATCTAATTGTGACTGAAGGAAATTATACCTTTATTTTTTTTTCCCTTTTTGTGATTCTCATGTAGTGTCTCCAGCATTATTTGCAGATTCCTACTCCACGTTTTGTTGAAGTTCTATTTTATGAAGGGTTGAAAAAGTGCAGGGAAACATGCAGACCTGAATGGTGCAAGGGGTGGGGGTGTGTAATGGAAGTGGAAAAAAGAGGAAATGAGAGTATTTGGATGTTGCCACTGCCAGGATGAAGCTGGGTTGTCAGGGCAAGGACTGAAAGGGAAGGGATAAGGTAGAAAGAAAGTCCATATTCATTGAGTTTATTCTGGAAATAGCAAGGGCATGCAGTGGTAGGAAAAGGGTAATAGTTTTACACTGAAAGAGAAGAGGTTTAGAACATATATTAGGATTAAATTCTTTGCTCTGAGGGTGGCGAGTCACTGGTGGTTGCCCAGGGAAGCTGTGGATGCCCCACCCCTGGCAGTGTTCAGGGCCAGGCTGGATGGGGCTCTGAGCAACCTGGGACAGTGGAAGGCATCCCTGTCCCCCACGGGGATTGGAACCAGGTGATCTGTAAGATCCCTTCCAACTCAGACCATCCTGTGATTCTCTTTTTCAACAAAAGTGCAGATACAGTTTTTGGCATACTTTAAAATGTATCACTGCTCTCCCAATTTAATGAAGACATCCAAAAAAGTGTTCCCAGAGGATGCAGACAGAGCAAGTAACATTAGCGACACATTCCTATAAAGCTGTCAAATGTGGGTTCAAACTTACAGTATTCAGGGACCTCATGAGGTCTCCTTGAATTACCCAGTTATCAACAAAGGGAGCCTCAAATATCCTAGCTTTTATTAGACCCTGGTTGAAGACCATATTTCACTTCCTTTAGCTGAGTTCCTGATACTGTGGCCTTAAAGTCCTAATTTTACCCCAAATAGCTTCTTCCAGACAGTGCCTCTAGAGTGCAATGAATGATATGTAATAGAAAAGTGTCTGATATCAGCCAGGGAGCTCTGGAACCAGAGCCTGGAAAAAAAAAAAAAAAAAGAACAGAAAAACCAAAAGAATCTGGTAATCTTATTAATGAATGATGCCTGGAGGCATTCCTCCTCCAGGGCACTAAATCACAAACCTACCTCCTGATGAGGCCAACACAAGTCAGCTTGTGAACTTTTATGAATCCAGACTAAGTTTTCATCTTGATCTTAATTTGGGAATAGAGCTCTGCAAGTTACTGTAAGAAAATATGTTTTTTCAATAATGTATTTCTCTGTAATCTGCAGGAGTATGTGATAATGAGCTAATGCCTCAGGCACCATGATGCATCACCTCAAGATCTGGTCATATGACAACGATGACAAATTGAAACAGGGAGTTTCTAACTTGATATAATGCAAGTATTTTCACACAGGCACATGGGAACTAGTTGCTAAGAGAGGCTGTTAAATTTCTGTCCTTGGAGTATTTTCACATCCCTACCTGGACAAAGGCCTGGGCCACCTGGTCTAAAATCAATGCTGACACTGCAGGAGGATGCACTGGTGACCCCAGTCTCTTTCATGGCAAGAACTGAGGAAAGTCAATGAAATGGGACCTGGGTTCACAACAAACAAAAGAAGGTGATTCTTCACACGTAGCTCAGGTAAGGTGAACATTAGGAACACTTTGCTGCTGCTGGGTGACAGAAGTTATGTGGGCTCTAGTCTGGACAGGTTCACAGAAAAGATCCATCAGGAGTTAGAGGTGGAAACAACACCTTGAGGGAGAGCTTTCTGAGCTCACAGCTTCTGCAGGCAAGCACTGGAGGTAGGTACTGGAGCTAAGGAAAGAAGCTGGGACAGCCTGTGACTGTCTGGCTCCTGCACTCTTTCCTGGCACCTGCTCCTGCTGGGACATGAGACAGAATATTAGGCTAAACAGACATTTAGTTTGACCCAGTAGAGATGCTTTTAGGACCCAAAACCCAAACCACAATCACGTTTATTCAATGAAGTTACTATTCACTGGAGGTGGATAAGCCTATTTTGTCACGGTGGTGGAGCAGCCAAAGCCTGGTGGAGTTACAAGCTAAATGCAATGAGTCCCTGCAGCTGATGGAGCACAGAAGAACTGGAGCATGGAAGACTTGCTTCAGAGCATCATGGCAAATGTGTGACTCTGGAGCAAGAGTTGGTTTTAGTCTCTTCTGTTGGTCTTAATCTCTTCTGCACAGACCTAAACATGCATTGACACTAAGTGACTTGTATTTGATTGACCTTGGAATTGCACTAGAACTGACCTTATTGCAAGTTCAGTGATAATTCACACCTGACCAGAATGACTCAGAATTTCTAGGGCTTCTGTGGTGGGTTGACACTGGCTGGATATCAGGTGCCCACCAAAGCTGCTCTGTGATTCCCCCTCCTCAAATGGTCAGGGGAGA
Organism: Peucedramus taeniatus; assembly: GCA_013400575.1. Classification (NCBI taxonomy): domain Eukaryota; kingdom Metazoa; phylum Chordata; class Aves; order Passeriformes; family Fringillidae; genus Peucedramus; species Peucedramus taeniatus. The sequence goes on from WBNO01010545.1 coordinate 104,169, forward strand.
GAAAATCTAATGAAAGGCTTGTGGGAGAGATCCCTCACCAGTTACTGTCATGGGCAAAAGAGACTCAACTTGGGGAAATTAATTTAGTTTATTAACAATCTAATCAGAATAGTATACTCAGAAATAAAATCAAATCTTAAAAACACCTTCCCCTACCACCCATTCTTCCAATTTTATTCCTGATTCTCAGTGGCACAGAGGGATGGGGAATGGGGGCTGTGGTCAGTTCATCACATTGCCTCTGCCACTCCTCCTCCTCAGGGGGAACACTCCTCACACTGCTCCAGCATGGGGTCCCAGCCCTGGAAGAGTTCTCCATCAACTTCTCCAACTAAGTCCCTTCCCATGGGCTGCAGTTGTGCATGTGCTGCTCCAGCCTGGGTCTCCCCCCGGGTCACAACTCCTGCCAGCAATCCTGCTCCACCATGGGCTCCTCTTTCCCTGGGTTTGGAGGTCCCTGCTCCAGCACAGGCTTCCCATGGGGTCACAGCCTCCCTCAGGCATCCACTTGCTCTGGAGTGGAGTCCTCCACGGGCTGCACATGTATTTCTGCATCCCTGTGGATCTCCATGGGCTGCAGGGGCACAGCTGCCTCACCATGGGCTGCAGAGGAATCTCAGCTCCAGTGCATGGAGCACCTCCTCCCCCTCCTTCTGCACTGACCCTGGTGCCTGCAAGGCTGTTCCTCTCACATAATCTCACTCATCTCATTCTCTGGCCCCAATTCCTCCTTCATGCTAACTTTTCTCCCTTTTAAAATCCCTTATCCAACACACTGGCCAGCACTGAGTCGATCCTGGACGGCACTGCCTCTGTTGGATGTAAGGGCAGCTTCTGGCAGCTTCTGACAGAAGCCACTCCTGCAGCCCCAACCCCCCCCCAACTTTGCCATGGAAACCCAATAAGATTAAAAAAAAAGGCAGCACAGAAGTTTTAGTATTAGAAGTTTCAAGCAAAATTCTGACTTAGGATAAAGGGCTAAAAGATACTTTCTCCTGCTTTATAACTGTGGATCAACTAAAATTCTGTGGATTGTTGGAAGATGAGATTATCAGATTATCAGTTAGTCTGCTGTGTGTGCCACACCAATGACCATTCCTGGCTGTTAGATGACACTAGTACAGTGTGTATATATAGTGTATATCTACAGCATAGTATCTTCTCCAGTGGTCAAAAAGGGAAGTCTACACAAAGCTGTCCTGATGTATCAGACCTGCAATGTTGCCCGAAATTGCTGTGAAATAAAGCAAAGCCCTCTCTCTCCTGTCTGATGCTGTTTTCTTGCCTCCTACTTTCCTCTGATGATTTATTTTGGTTATTTAGAAGGAAAAGCAAACGTTATCGTTTTCCCTGTACTGCAGCACTCTCCCCTCTTACACTCTCCTACTGCATGCTGGCATTCTCGCTCTCCCCCACAGCCGTGTCCTCAGATGGTTTCCTCTGTTTTTCTTGACTAACCTGACCCCAGTCAGACCCACCTACCCTTTCCCACCCCTCTTTGCAGCCTGTCTTTCCCGTTTAACACTCTCCTTTCGTGCCAAGCTTGCGAATGTCCCATTTGCTGCCTTTTTGATCCCTCTGTCTTCCCCAGTATCAGAACAGCAAGAACCCCACAGAGCCATGCTTGGCTCTGCCACTGCTGCCCTCACTGAAAGAGGCATTTCTGCCCCCTGAACCCCTTGGCTCTGTCAATCCTGCTGCAACCAGCACTTCGGCCAAGCCAAGGCACTGGCCAGGACTCCGCACCTGGCAGCCATCCTCGCTCTGCTGGCTGGCGCTAGGATGAGAGTAAGAAACCTACGGGCTCTGCTGCAGGGCAGACCACTCCTTGCTTGTCCCATCCACTCTGTCCCTAAACCACATTCTGAGTGACTGGAGCAATTAACTCCAGCTGGAGCATCCCCACACACCACACCAGCACCAGTAAGGGTCTTGGTCCGACTGGGAGCCGGCCCAACCTTACTGAAAGCACCGAGCGGGCTCTCTCGCGTTACCCTCTGCTTTTTCTAGGGCATGGACGAGCACAGGGGCTGGCACAGGTCCCTCCCGATGCCGGGGACAGCTCTGCTTTGCCGGCCGGCTGCTGCCGCCGCCTGTGTGCGATGTTTTAACCTCGGTGCCCGAGGTTCAAAGTCCCCGCGGCCTGTCCGTCCCTCCTCACCTGGCGCCGCGGCGAGCGCGTCCCCGGGGCACAGCGGCAGCCAGGTGCGCTCACACCTGTACATGCCCCGCTCCGGGAGCGGCTCCCAGGGCTCCGGGAGCGGGCCACGAGACAATCCCGGTCTTTTCGCCGGGCAGAGAGCGCCTGCGGCGATGCGCG